>CM074281.1:29141025-29423574 GCA_037194245.1 Opsariichthys bidens | reverse complement strand
ATGGAAAATTGAGGCGTCCATGGAAAAAAAAAAAAGTTACAAAAACGTTTTGGGTTGTCAAAGTTATCATTTACAGGGAATACATTAATTAAATCCTTTGGATATTTAAAATGGCAATTACTATACTGATACAAACAAGTACTTTTCAGGCTTATATATAAAATATCATATTGTGGTTTTTTTTTAACACTACATTGTTCTTTTATATGGGTCTTTAAATGAATACTGTACTTATTGGATAAATGACAATCGTTAATGTTCACACGTTGACCTTACTTATATTTGGCCTCGGAGAGCTCGCGCTAAGTACACTTATTTTTTTACAAAGTGGTAGCCCTTGATACAGTACGATCCTAATTCTGTTCCTGTTAGAGATCTCAATTTCATATCCTATCTTAATGAATAGACAAGACTATAAAGCATTTATTTATTTTGTTTATTTTTTTTTGAATTCCTTTCTATAATATTTTACTCGTATGAACAACTTCCAAATTCATCTAGCCTTCGATGGGATAATTATAAAATTCACAGTGAGAAAAAGAAAAAAAAAAAAGACTGTATTTCTTATAATATAATTGTTTTTATATCTGTCCTTTGACCCTTTTTTAGTAGGGCTATATCGTTAACAACTGACTTTGTCCAAAATAGTGTAAATTATTTTTGGCATAGTTGTCTGAAACGTCACTCATGTTCACTTGGATTTCATATCTCGGTTAAGTTAGTGAAAAGGATCATTAGCTGATTTCAAAACAAACATTAACAAGCTTTACTAACATTCATTTTTTCATCTTCCGTGCTGCTACCTCGTGCTTGTGACAACTTCTTCCTTCTAGACTACGACCTTATTTTCTGATGCAACTGCCATCACTATCCATTGAATACTTTGTGAAAAAGGGGACACGCTTCTATATAAACCTACTAACATCAACCTAAAAGCAGGCCAAAAATAAAAAAAAATTGTTTTTTGTACTGCTTGCCACTACTGAACAATAGTCCAGACTACACAGGAAAATATCTATTCCCCCCAAAAATGACTGTGCCATGATGCACTCGATTCTTTATATTAAACATGACCAACTTACAGAAAATCATTTGGATGGTATAATGTATATTTTTTTAACAAACGGAATTTTTCTAGTCTAAAATAGAACCCACAATGGAGCCTTGACAGCATGTGTGACTTAACATGTGCTCTTGTCTTCCTACTCCTTTTTGCCAAAAATTAGTCATAGCACATGGCAACTTAGTAAAATGTCCATATGATATTACTTTTTACTTAATTTGTTTTTTTTACATTTTTATTGTGTTTTTAAATGCAATTTTCTTCACATATTTATAAATGACAGATAATCCATAGAGGTTAGAGCCAGTTTCGAGAGTATTGATTTACCCCGAAAGAAACACAATATTGTTTCATCCTGTCCAATGATAAAAGTCACAGTATGAGTCAGAAACACATTTCGACACATTGTTATTCCCTTTCATACAGTACGTTTGTACACACTACAGAAAGTGTGCAACTGCATTTGGATTTCCAAAGAATATTTTCCACATTATTTGAAAAACGTTTACTATCCATGCCAGGCTTCCACATTTTCATGAGCAGGACATTTGCGCCATTCCTTAATTCGGCTGTAATGGAAAGTAACCTTTCATGCAAAAGAACAAAGGACAACCGGTCTGAGACTTTCACAAAGGTCATTTTTTTCAAAGGGTTTCCTTGTTAGCTTTCCTAGAAATGTTTAAAGATTATATCTAAGAAAAAAAGTTCCGGCTGGCCTTCAAAACATGCACGCTCATAATTATTGACCAATTAGCTGGCTCAGATTTTAAAGGCGGTGGTTGATTATGATATCACTTTTTTAACTTTGGTTAGTGTGTTAATGTTGCTGTTTAAGCAATAAAACAACATCCACAGATATTTTCTTTTAAAGAATATATGGCTGTTTAAGGGACTACATACAACGACTAGAGACTACAATGAGCTCTTTCCTGTTTTAGTGACATCACTAACCCCAAAATTTGCACATAAACCCCGCCCCTGAGAACACGCAAACAAAGGGGGGTGAGGCCATGTTGGGCCTGACTTTAGAGAAGAGGAAGAGGTGTTGTAGGAGTGTTGTCGATGCCGTCATTTTACACAGGACTGCTTCACAAACGAGGGTCAATTCAATGCTGGATTTGCACAAAGCATGACACAGCACATACTAGTAACTACAGCCAACTACATCTAATTTATCCATTAACCGTACAGAAATGTCCAGTTTCATTCAAAACGTGTCTCTCCATCAGTGTCGACAACAATGTAAGGCTGAACACCGTTACTGACAATCGTCATTTTGGCCCGACTTGCGTGAGATTCTCCAGCTTTGTTGTTGTTGAGCAACTTCAGTGTGAGCTGTTAAAGCTCCGCCCTCTTCTGGAAAGCAGGCCTGAGCAGCAGCATTTAAAGGGACGCACCACGACACACAAAAATGGCATTTGCTCACACCCAAATAGGGGCAAATTTGACAAGCCGTAATAAATGATTTGTGGAGTATTTTGAGCTGAAACTTCACAGACACATTCTGAGGACACCAGAGACTTATACTACATCTTGTAAAAGGGGCAATTATAGGTCCCCTTTACAACCCTCCCACTGATCAGAATGAACTAGAGGACAGGACTGAAGTGCACTACTTTTTAAAAGCAAATCTGCACTTCTGCGAGCAGGTTTTTAGGCTTTTTCCGGGTTATCGGCATACTCTGATGTGTGTAAAAGTGTTGTGTGGGAGCGCTTAGGCTCTGGGCCGCGCACACAGATCAATGAGTGCGAGAAGAGATAAACCTTTCTCTTTCATCTCTCTGTTTTTATAGGAATCTCATTCTCTTTTCTTTCCCTCTGTTTGCACGATCGGACAAACATAGCCTTTTACCGGACATTCAGTCATGGCTGCTGTTAAAATGACGTGTACGAATGGGTGACCTTTGACCTTGAGCAAAGTAAACTAGTTAGAAGAGTTTCAGGGTGCCCCTTGCAACATGTGTGTGTGTGCGTGTGTGGAGATTTTTATCAGCTTTGGTCAAGCAATAAACATTATGTACATACTGGAGTGTATGTATATATATATATACATTTGAGCTTGATTTGAGCTTGTCTTATTTTGGCTATATGTTTAAGTTCCTGTCCCTCAGAGTGACATTGAGCACATAGTTATTTGGTGTGGGTGTTTATGGGGTGAGAGGAGCAGCTGAGAAGTGTTGTGAAACTCTGTCGGCCAAAGGGAACACGCTGCAAAAGAGGATGGCAGTAAATTGAGGTGAGGGGTCTGAGCTGTCACCTCCAGAAATGGGGGACAGACAGACACACATTATATCAGTTTGAGATGGACGAACTTCAAGGAGAATGTACACAGCAAGCAAATACAGCCCAAAAGTGGTTTCATAACCTTCTTCGAGAGGGAAAGAGACAGAAAGACAAATATTTCTGTGATTGGCTAATCAGCTGAATGAATATAGTCACACTGGTATGTGAAAGCATTGGTAAATATTCAGTTCAAGTTCATTTTGGGGAAACATTCTTACATTATTGGACAAAATATTCAAATCGCAACTTTAATGATGGAAAATATTAACTTTTTATGACATGCTTGACATGAAAACGTGCCTTTTATATAGAAATACTGTACTTTTTCTCCTTTTTCTTTCTTTAATCGAAATATTTCAAACACAACATGGCTGCATCTGAAATCACACTCTTGAGTAGGTACTTATTTTGAATACGTAATTACTTTGTGACCGCTAAAAACAAAAAGAGTATGAATGTGTGTAATATGAATGTAATTCGGATGTACTCCATTCGCCATGTTCTCATTATCACATGACCTACCAGCTTCAGTTAACATCACTGCCATTCATAAATCCTCTCATTTGGTCTCATGGGATAGTAAAGTATCACACTACAGAATCTTGAGGTCATCTGGATACACTCTTTAATGAGCGATGTCAATTCAATTCATGTTTTGTCACATAATGTTAAGAGATTTCGAATGCAGTCCATGTTTAATTGGTTCCTGTCCCAAATGATACTTCTTCTTTAGCAATATCCCTTTAAGATATTTGCTTATTGACATCACCCTCCAGGAGGGAAAACAGTAGCACAAACCTCTGCAAGTATCAGCGATGGATCAATTCCCTTATTAACTTTGTTTCTTGTTGATTTGTGGTCTTTTCTGAAAGTACCTTTACAGTTTACCCAAAAAAGGAACATTTCCTCCCTTTTTTTAAATTCTGTAAACTCAAAATAACACACTTAGATGTTGATTGTACTTTTTTTGTTTTTTTCAAAATATCTTCTATCTTTGTGTTCCACAGAAGCAAGAAATCCATCCACTTGTTGGAATGACATGAAGGTGAGAAATGAACAACTATCCCATTAAAAAATGACATAAACATATAAATGGTTGAGAAGTTACAGGGCACTGTGCAACTTAACTGCAATACCCCCGCGGTCATTGTTAATGGTTTCTTATGTGTTGTGGATAGAATCCCATTCTGAACTGGAATGCTACAACTTGTTTCTTTCGTTGTAGTCGCTGTTATGTAAAATGATCTGTTTTGCATTTGCGCAGTTCTGTTCAGATTCTTGCATGCTGTGAATGAATCATATCCTAACCTTGGCTAAGGCTGTATTTGTTCTGGTAGCACTGCTGAGCATTGGATAAGCTTCGGACATTTCTGTAGCCTTGCGTTGGAACAGGTCTATCTGATATGATGGTTCTATGCCTTGAATGCTCATACTATGCTTTCGCAGCCTGTTCCTCCTCCTCCTGCTTATCTTTTGCCAAGAGCACACAAAGGGCATGTCTCAACACTCCACACTCTTTTCCTTTTTTCCTAAGGTTGCGCCATTCTTCTGAACAAAGAGATGTTTCTGCTGCCCTGTGCCCATGGAGTCGTGAGTCATGAGGAAGCCTGGGTGAGTTTTGGTCTAGTGTAGCCCGAGGCATGCTGGCACTGCCAGTTCCCACTGCCGTATCACCTGAGTTCACCTGTGACTGCTGTGGGCATGCAACAACATACATCAGCACCAACTAAATGTAAAATGGGTATGATCTGACTTGTAATATTGCTTTTCCATGCCGTCAGCTTGAATTTAGACATTCATATTCTCAGAATGTGTGTTTTTGCCATGATAATTTGTTTTAGGCTATTCTATGTGTTCAAATATTTTTCACTTACTATATGAAAATATAAGTTAATTTCCTTTTAAGTGATTGTGACACATTAAAAACGCTCTTTCTTTACCTCATTAAAGCTGTTAACACGGTCTTGTACTTTTGTCTGAATTTCAATTACTTTTTTGCTTCAAATCAAAGGTGGTAATGATTCACCTCGTAGATGATTGGCTTGATTCATGGCTTATAACTCTTAATAAAGACCAAAATTCCCATTGAGAAAAGTGGGCGGGCTCTGCTGCACTCTATAATGAGATTTTGGGGGGCAGGGCTATTTGTTTGCCCAACCAATTAAAGTCAAGAGAGTGATCAGTAAATTATTTTTGCTATTTTGTTTGATGGTGCTAGTTGTAGTACTTCATTTTTCACACTGCTCTATTTATACTGTACTTGTCTTTACAGTAGTAATGGAATTGAAGTATTTAAGTTGTGTAATTTGGGTGAAAAGGTCCATAGAGTGTCCAAACTTGGTACTTGGTAAGCATATGCAAGTACAAATGGGCATTGGTTGGCAGGTAATTTTTATTAATAACTGCATACAATACATGGTTTGGAATCAGTAAATAATCCTTACTTATATAAAATATGTACATTGACCTAAATGGGTCATTCAACGCTGGCAAAATGAGCCTTTAATGAACTTGTCTGTCTAAGCTTATATTCTGCAATAATGCTGATTTGACTGTACCAAAACTATTGCTATACTCAACTTGGATGATGACATCTTTGTTTGGCTTTAAGGCTGAATTAAACTCATTTCATAATTGATGTACTTTACATTGCAAATGAACCTGAAATGAATCAACTCTTAACTGGTTTCAACTAAATAATGACCGTTTATCTTTTTGGAGCTGCATGCTTTACAGTAGAGTTGAATTCTGTTTGCATCATTGAATCTTTTAATCAATGTAAAGCTGCTTTAAAACAATTTGTATTGTATAAAGCACTGTGTAAAAGAAAATTGACTTGACTGGACTATGCTTTATACTTGGAAGTTCAATCTGTAGTTTTCAAAAAAGCAATGAAGCTGCCAAAAGTATGTTGGATAAAATCTGGCAAATAAATGGGTAGATCTGGGTGGAGGTAACTTGGAGAAAAAGTATACATTGTTCATTTACATATAATACCAACATTGTTGAAAATCGGCAAACGTTGCCTTCGAGTTGTGCTTCTTCAAGTAACTTTGAACTCAATGAAACTGTATAATCAGAATTATGCAGGTTTATTTTGCCTCTAGACCTCCATGTGACATTTAGCTAAGTAATTATCTTTATATCATTAACAAGTTTTTTTGAGGAGGCACTGCCTCCCTTGCCTCCTCAGAGGAAATGTCCCAAAATGTGACGTTAAAAAGCATAAAAGTGACTCATTTATATAAAGTAACAGTGTCGATACCTGCATGTGCGCTAAAACAGACAGCCTAATGTGTGTGATTAGTGGGGGGTAATTGAGAACGAATGGGGAAAGTCACCATCGTGCGTTGTTTGTATATGATCAGTTATGATTGGTTCACGCAATAAATCCTGCTTTTTCGTGCACATTCTCGTCGGCCTGAATGAAGACAATGGTGGCGTTAATGGGAAGACTAATAAAAAATAAGTAAACAACTTTGTCACGTCAAAATCAAGCTTGAAATGGTCTGAAAACGTTTGTTGGGGTTTTTAGAGAGCAGTCTTCGTGTCTGTATATGACCAGTGTGTACAAGCTTGATGACTACTGAGAATAAGTCGAATATTTAAAAGAAAAGCTGAACATGGCATTTATGACTTTATGAAGGAGAAGCAGTTACAGCGAATGATTGATGGCAAGGCCAATAAGAAACATTAACGCCCAGTATATTTTCTCAACCATCATTGCAGTTGTGAAAAGAAGTGGACACTGTGTGTCTGTCTGCACTCTGTAGTATGCACGACTCCACTAATTTAAGCTCTGTTACCAGGGGCAGGTGGACACAAGGTCAGTTTTTACTGACTGATCATGTCCTTCTGTAACCCTCTGACCACATGGCCCCTAGCGTGTGCTAGCCACAACTACAAATCACAGTTATACAGCCAGATACAGTATGCTCATACGTCTGTGTGCCCTGAATTTGTAAACCAAAACCTGCAGGACATTCGCACTGTTGTGCACATGAAAGTGTCACAGCAGTTTTCTGTCAACCTGCTCTCATAACACTACAGCATGTTCTGATTTTATAGCTGTGGCGCTCTGTGGCTAGTGTGTGGAATAGGTCTGTAAATCGTTTTAAAGGCTGCCTTTCATTTGGCGCCCAGACATTAGTGTCGCACAGCCTCTGGTTCATTGTTGACATGTAGCGATTCTATAGCTACATGTGTGAAATGTGGAATGGCTGGGTAACTTGGTTCTGTTGAATTATTCAGGTGTAGCATTAGCCATATGCAATACTGCCAATAAAACATCTACGAAGTCTCCTTCTCCTCAGCGCCCCATTTGTTAATTCTATGAAACATTCTTAAAAAAAAAAAACAACTGAATACTGGAGTGCTTGCTTTTTTCTTTTGCTCTCCAACTTATTGTTATTGACTTGAACCTTTCTGGTGCACAAGTCACAGAAATAGAGTATCGCTGCAAGGTCTCCTTGTCTCATATCAGAGTACTGCCAGGTTCAGTCAAGGTATTTGAACACGGCGTGAGCGAGCCGTTCCAGGACTGGAAGATTGCTCCCATTGCTATTGGAACACTCTATGTGCATGTGCCAAACAGCTCTCAATCTGCCAAATAACTCTGCTGTTGGCAAAACCCAAACAGAAACCTTCCCCCAGCACATGTGCTGAAAAGACCAGAAGGCCAGTTTATGCTGGTTAAAGCTAGTTTGACGCTGGTCTAGCTGGTGGACAAGGGTAGTGGTGGGGAGGGGAAGCTGGCTGACCGTCATGGTTTACTGAAAGTTTTTTGCTGGTTGACCAAGTTGGTTAAGGATTTATGCGCAGGGGTGTTGCAGATCTACACTCCAATATTTCTATTCGGGCTAGTAGTCACATGGGTTTTTTTTATTTATTTTAATTTTCATTTAATTTTATTTGGTCAAAACAATGATTTTATATATTTGTATCCAGAGACAGAGAAAAATAATGCCTGCCAATGGTGAGTGAACAGAGCGTAATATGCACATTTTTGAGAAAGAATGCACTTAAAAATATTTTTAAATAGAAAACAATTATTTCAAATAGTAATAACATTTTACAATATTACTGTTTTTTTTTGTTTGTTTTTTTTACTGTTTTTTGTATTTATTCAAATAAATACAGCCTTGGGGAGCATAAGAGACTTCTTTCAAAAACTTTTGGAGCTTTAGCAAGTCTTTTCAATATGGTACAGTAACCCACTCATTCCTCCATCAACACTCAACATGACTTCTGGAAAAAGTGGTTTACACAACCGGAGGACAGATGGGATTCTGTTGTTAAATGTCCCCTGCAATCTTCAAGTCAAACATGAGCTTAAAGCGTCAGGCTTAAAAACGAAAATGTTGGTTAACCCTGTTTAACAGACCAGCATTAATGCCCGTGCTGGTTTAGTGCTTCTCTAGCATGGCTTTTCCCCAGTAAAATGTAGCTGTTGAAGTAGAGCTCGCCTAGGTATCCCTTCTTGTTTATCTAGTTAAAGGGTTAGTTCACTCAAAAATGAAAATTATCCCATAATTTAGGGTACATTGACATGACAATGTTGTACTAAAAACATAGACGTTTTTGCTTTTTATAGATGAAAATGCTATCAAAACTATCCCCGTTCACACGGATCTGTGAAAATGACCAAAAATTGCGCATACATTTTCATTTTTAGTTGAAAATGGTGTCGTGTAAACAGTCCCTCACGCTGCCTGAAGCGAAGCAATGTGCTTTTGTTTGCCAAAAAATTGCTTTTTGTTTTGCAAAATCCATATTTATAACTTTATACCGTCTAATCACCAGCTTCTGTTAACATCCCTCCGCTTTTTCATGAGACAGTATACCGGCATGTGACGTATAGGATGTAAGAGTAGCGTAAACTTAGGTGAGAGACGCCTCTCGAGGTTCAAACAAATATGGCTGGAAAACAAACTCAAGCTCCTCTGATATTTCTCTTCAAAAAAATTTTCTCTATCCTCAGTTCTTCTGAGTTCATCAATACGTCATGCGTCAGGTCAAAGGAAGCCAGAGATTGTAGTTTATAAAGTTATAAATATGGATGTTTTTTCATACAAAAACCCATCACTTTGCTTCAGAAGGCCTTTCTTAACCTCCAGCCATATGGATTACTTTTATAACTGATGGATGTGCTTTTGTGGGCTTTAAAATATTGGTTGCCATTCACTCCCATTATAAAGCTTGCAAGAACCACTACACCAGCACCCAAAGTTACTGAATAGTGGTCTCTAGTAAAAAGTTTGGTTAGAATGGTTTCTTCCTACAGTGTGAATGCTGTGGTTAGTCTGCTCTTGTCGTAACCATTACAAGAAGGTTGTTTTTGAGTATGATCTACTTCATTTGAACCCATGTTGAACTGATCTAGAATCCAAAGTTTGAGAAAACTTCACATTCTGTGCTAACATCTCAAAACCTCTACCCAGAAAGCAACACACTGAGTGTTATATATTGCAGTATGCAGCACAATTTTGGTTCAAGCTCACTCTTTACATCCGTAGTGAATTCTGTGACAGATTCAACAGGTTGAAAAGATCCAAAACCTTTTTCAGCCAAGTGAAGGCATCAGCCAATTGGTTCATGGCCCTCAGTTACAAGTGAACTGAATTTTCTCTTTTTTTTTGCATACTTACTAATAAAGTTCGTCTCCCACTGTGTGGATTGCAAAATGTGTACTTGGTAACTGCGTCTTGTGCAGTACGCATTAGTATCAGTTAAAATGAATTAAAGTGATTAAATATTCATGAGCCCCATGTACAGCTTTTTTTGACTCAGAAAGACTTACCGTGTGTTCTTGTGTAAAGCTACAGTAACATAATGGACGCCTAGGTTGCTTTCTCATTCAGTGCATGTGCTTTTTTATCTATGAAAAAGTCCCAGCAGACCTCTGAAGTGACCGCAGTGTGACAGACTGGAGAGTGTATGACCTTTGATCAGTCCAAAATCAAATAAAAAGGCTCATCCCCCACGTTAGCATCTAACCAGTTTTTTGGATTACTCTTTTATACATAAACACACACACACACAAACACACATTCCACAATTTGCACTGCCAAACCGCTGGTGATTTTAGGACATGTGGGAATGAAATTGAAGGCTGATCTGATATGGGTGTCACAGGGTTCACTGATGCGTAATATTTCATAGCAATCACAACATGGTCAAATTTCAAAGCCTTTAATACTTTTTTAAAATTCCCGGGGATTTACATTTCTCTGCTAAACTGCACACAGAGTCAAAGTGCACAGATGTACAGTACAGACATTCTGTAGTTACGATGGAGAAAATTGATTTTTTTGATCTTTTATTAAATTATAGCATATTAATGAGAACAGTATACGTTAATGTGTGTATATCCACTGTTTAAAAACATTTGATCAAATTAATTAATGTAACATCTAATGTAATTGTTTTTTTGTTCATGTTAAATACATATTTTATTATACAACAATTACCATCTTCTTATTTGATTGGTCTCAAATTATATAAAATGTTTTAAACCATTTTTACATTTAAAAAAATAAACGTTAAAGGCACAATATGTAAGGTTATTATATTAAAATACCCATAAAACACTTGCACAGTGTTATATATTTCATTCAGCAGTGTATTTCGAAATCAACAACATGTATGTTAGACCCTATACTGACTAAGCTATTGAAAGAGATGCTTCCAAAGGTCATAGATCCTCTACTTAAGATCATTAATTCATCTTTATCACTAGGTTACGTACCGAAAACTTTTAGGCTGGCTATTATCAAACCTCTTATTAAAAAACCACAACTTGATCCTGGAGAATTAGTCAATTACAGACCGATCTCCAATCTACCTTTTCTGTCAAAAATACTAGAAAAGGCAGTATCATCTCAACTGTGTTCCTACTTGGAAAGAAATGGTATCTGTGAGGATTTCCAGACAGGATTTAGTACTGAGACTGCTCTCATTAGAGTTACAAATGATTTGCTCTTATCATCAGATCATGGTTGTATCTCTCTATTAGTGTTACCAGACCTCAGTGCTGCTTTTGACACTATCGACCACAATATTCTTTTGAATAGACTAGAAAATTATGTTGGCATTAGTGGAATTGCATTAGCATGGATCAAATCATACAGTATCTCCTCAGTTAAAAACATAAAGGCATACTGTCCACTCAAGTGGACGTCTGAGAATCTAGAAGAAAAAAAAACAACATCACTTGACTGTGGTTATCATAATTCATGCATGAAAAGGTTAATCACAATTAATGCCATTGGCGTCTAGGAGGATCAAGTGAGATATTAAGAGAGATCTCATTTTTGATTTCTCTTTGTTATGGGTATTGTTCTGAAGTCAGAGGAGAGACCGTAAATAAATATGAATTCACCAAGGTTGGTTCACTGCTTTCTGGTTGGAAGTGTAGACTAAGGCTGATTAAAGCAAACTTTATATCCCACTCAAGTGACAGTATAACATAGAGGCCTGTAAGCAAATGGTCTGTTCAAAGCTGTGTGTTGCTCAATACATTTGTATGACTAAACTGATTGTTTCATTTATCCTTTTAAGAAGGTCACATATATTAAATAATGACAAAACATTTTTCATGTTCTTTTATTTTTTTTCCAGGAGTTGTTTGAAGACACACAAAGTAAACATAACTTCATGCCCAAGCAAACAGAAGAAAGAGTCAGCCTCCAGCACACTAGCTTAGGCTATTTTTTATTTTTTTTGCTTGTTTGTTTGTTTGTTTGACATTTGTATAATTTGTTAAAAAAAATCCTGCAGCGAGAAAGCATGCCAGTAGATGAAATGTCATGTATACATGACACGTCAATATAAGAAATGTCGGAAAACATCAGATGAACTCATGATAAACGCAAACATCAGCACATGCTATCAAAACCTCTATCATGTTAACACCTGACAAAGGCAAAGTGTGACAAACAGCACAGTTATAAAATATAACTTTATAAGTGTGCTACTGTTTGACGTCAGACAAAAGCCAATGAGAGACCCAGTGTCAAGATCCCTTTGCTTAATGCCACAGTGCACTAGAGAGTCAAACTCACACCTCACACAAAGGTGAAATATGATGACATCAAGTCAGATTAAGAGCGACTGATTTATTGTCTCCAAAGCTTACTGAGCTGCCTTGCTGTCTACTGCCTACTTAGGTGCGTTCAAGGGCAGCATTCGAAATGAAATAACTCACTTGTAACTGATTTCTTCAGTGCTCTCATGCAAAATGCACAGGAGATTTGATTGAGTTTGCTGTTAGCATGTTGCTAAGCTAATGATTTGATACTCTAAGAACCACAGAAAGGGCATAAATATTGGGTAAGGTAGTACATTTTTTTAATTGAATGAATAAGTTCATTAACATTTCGCCCACATTCTCCACCAGTTTCAACATTTTTTCTCCTCTGTCTTCTCTATAAAAGGATGTTGCTTTGATATTTGCTAAAGGAAGTTATCAGGTAAAGTACCAGTAGAGATGCTTAATATGCTGCCTGTGTTGGCAGTAGTCACCAGTTAACTGCCGTTAATGTGTTTCGTTTGAACTGATTGCGTAAAAGATCTGCTATGATGTAAATAATTATATGATAGCATGGGAAAGAAAACAATTACCCCGATCTTTGATTCCTGCAAGGTCCTGTTGATTTGCAGCTCTCCAGATAGGAATGAAGCAAGGTGTGGCACGAGAAGGCATGGTTTAGATTTACACACATGCAAACCTGCACACATATTAAAGTAAACAGGTTTCAGGGCAGGGTGGGGCTCTTGGCCCAGGTGTAATGTGTCATGACTTTTCGGTGGTACATTCCAAAATCATAACAATAAGTTGTTATGAATAGAAGATATAATCTATTACCACAAGGGAAGAGGAACAGAGAAGAGCAGAGAGTCACCGAAACTAGCAGACAGTGGAGACGGTCGTAATTTTCCTTCTTATCAGCCGCCTCCTAAACAAAGAGCCATGGAAGTGAGAGCTTACCATAGGGTCCAAAAGTCCGAGGCCACATTGAAAATCTGGGATTCAAAATCCACTTTAAACCTGGAAATGAGCAAAAACATTTTAGGATTAATATCTAGGTCACTAATCAATTATTTCCGACATTTGTGTGAACATGCGCTTTTCTTGCTTCCATTACACCATAAAAGAAGACTTTACTTGAATTTCCACAATGGAGAAGGTTGATCCTGGAACAACATACCAATCATCGAATCCAATCTGAGGTTCAAGTTTTACAGTTTATGTCAAGTTTAGGGGCTGTTTACACGACACCGTTTTCAACTAAAAAAACTTTTTCATTCACTGTTCATTCACACGACAATGGTGGCCTGAAAACGCAAACTTTTGGAAAAAAAGTGCAAGTTTTTGAAAACAAAACAAATGCATCCATCCATCCATCCATCCATCCATCCATAAGCAGTGTTTGTTTTACATTTAAGACAGAAATACATAAAGGTATGACTCTGGCATATTAATGAGATCACCAGTCTTTGCTTCTTCAATGTCTATTGTTATGAATATATTAATTTATGCAGAAAACGCTCATTCTGAGAGTTTGCATACACTGAAAAAAAAAAATGGTGTAGAAACAATTGTCACTCAGAAATTGTTAATAAATTTAATAAATAATTAGAAAGAAACAGCAAGCACACAGTTAATTAAACTTAAATTTGCTGAAATTCATGCTGCCTTCACATTCAAAATTTTCTTGCACTTGATATTCCCGACATGAAGTTACGATCAAGATAATTGTGATTTGGGAGACGTCATAAACTTTCATATTGGTGGAGGAGTTAAATGACAGGTTTTATTCATACCGAATTTTGTTAGCGTTTGTTGTTTTGGTCATATATGTTTACATATAACAGTATCAGTTTAACAACAACAACAAATCCATTATTGTCTGCAAGCATGCGTTATGGCTATATTATGCACTTTTGTTTTCTTTATGGACTGTAAATAACATACTTTTGCATTCTATTTCCAGTATGTTTATGACTCTTTATCCAAGTAGGATTTCCCTGAGAAATATGCTAGAATAAAGCACTTAGACATGACATCCCAGTAATTAGATTTCAGAAATTTTGATAGCATGTGAAAGCAGCGTTAATGTCAAGTCAGTGGAAAGTTCTCATTATTACAAGTTACAGTGCTGGTAATGGGCAAAAAAGGCCATATGTGGTGTGTTGCTCTGACCTCAAACCTCGTCACATTAATTCCAGCTATTAATGAGTGATGGTGCAATAATCCTCAACATTGTGTGACCATAATACCACATTGTCCCGAGAAACAAGCTGGTCTCCATGGAAAGTATGATGCGTGTTTTGATAGGATTATGAGTGAGCTTCGGAAAAGGCTGTAACTCCTGGAAACCAGCCAATTGAAACTGAAGCCTGGTACATCAGCTTGAGGTAACATTAGGACACAAGCAGCTGATGAAAGATGGGAGCACCTCTGGATCCAGAATTCTTGTTATCGCAACCCGATCCAAACATGAAATGGGAACATGAAATTGCGTGGCTTATACAACAAAATTTCTGACTTTAGAGGAATCGAGACTTTTTATTCAGGAAGTCAAACAAATAGTACATTCATGCCACCGAACATGGTGTGCTTCCCTCTTCCAACTCAGAGCCCAAAACGTGTGGCACTTCTGCTCGTAGAAACCATTGAGAGGATGGAGAGGAGGATGAGCGGGTATGAGAACAGCGTGTGAAGCGGAGGAGTGCGGATGAATGGGGGAGAGGACACCCACGCAGACGTGTGGGGGATTTGAGTGGACGTCACAGGAACAGAGTGTGTGTGGGAGAGGAAAGGAAAAGAAAGTGGGCGTCTAGTAGGCTTGCTGCCACGGATGCTCTCATATACTGTCTTTCTTCACTCTGCTCCTTCTGTTTCCTACAACCTCTGAATTGGGTCAGAATATAAATTCATCTTCAATTCATAACTTCTTTTCATGTTATATAATGCAATGAATTTGTCGATGTAAAAGTATCACTGCTCCATCTGCGCTGATTTTAATTGGTTGTTGTACAGTATGTGTCAGACGGACATCTTTGGCTGTTGTGTTGCATCTCGATGTTTCTTCAGCGCCTTGTGGCATGTGCATTTCGGTTTTAAGATATAGCATATCAAGTTATAGCTACACTGTGTCACTTTTTTGTTGTTCAGAACTTAATGAGCGAGGACATTTTAAAGCCGTCTTCCAAACTGTGTTTTTGCCTTACCCTAAATCAATGTTATGTCTGTAATTATCTATATATTTTAGAGTTATCAGGACAGATTTGCGGGAAAACGCAAACTTTCATCATTCGTCCATGTGTGCTTACATCATATCCGTAAATAAAAAAAAACAACGAAATAAAAAAATAAACTAAAATAAAATGGTTTGCAAGCAAAAGGGGAAAGTGGCATTATGTGATATCAATAGTAATCGTTATGTCTAATGTCAATGTTGGCAAACTTTTGTTAAATGAGCTACTTACCTGTTCAGAATATTTTTTGGATAACCATCAGAATTGATCCTTTTTAGTTAAAGGTGCAGTAAGAGATTTCTGACAATAATTGTTGAAAACTCTGTTGAATCAACCCAATCAAACACACCCCTCCCTTCTTTGCTCCGCCCCAAAAATGCACAAACACACAATGTAAGAGTGGATGTCTCTTTATCATAGCAGATGCCAAGCGATATGAAGCTTCACCAAAAATAAAGCGAAAATGATGAACGAACGGCAAGGAAGAACA
Organism: Opsariichthys bidens; assembly: GCA_037194245.1. Lineage (NCBI taxonomy): Eukaryota > Metazoa > Chordata > Actinopteri > Cypriniformes > Xenocyprididae > Opsariichthys > Opsariichthys bidens. The sequence continues at coordinate 29,407,477 of CM074281.1, read as the reverse complement.
AAAAATTAACATACATCATTACATTAACATTGTCGTTAATTGTCAGCAGAGCACAAAACTCTTTCTTCAAATCTCGCTCTTGCTCACTCTCTGTATCCGCCCCCTGGGGGAAGTCGCGACCTAATGGTTAATGAGTTGGACTGAAAGTCACAGGTTGAGTCTCAGTACCGGCAGGCAGGGCTGCATGAATTGTAATAGACTATTGCTTAAATGTGATAATTAAACTTTAAACGGCTATGATTAAATTAAATGGGAATATTTCAAAATAAAAAAAGTGTACATAACATTTAAAACAAAAACATGTTTATAAGCGCTTTAAAGATGTTCCATGAGTGCCACCTACTGGCAAAGATTGAATTTGCATATTGACCTATATTCAAATTTTTTAAGCAGAACATTGTTGTGGATGGTAATTAGCTGGTTCTCGTTCTCAGTAGTGGGAGGGTGGGCGGGCTTCCATTCCTCCGAACTCCACGAGGACTCCCACGGCAATGGACGGTGTTGTTGTCGGCTCACACCCCTGGTCAGACTCTCTGAGATGCTTTGGCTTTGGCGCGACAGCGGGCGCTGTCCTTCCTTTATTGGGAATATGTCCATATGTCGCAGCAGGCCGAAGCTTCCAGACTGCGGGGGGCTCAGGTGTGAAATCTGTCGATCGGGGTGGTGGCTCTGGGTTGGGCTGTGGCGGCTGCAAAGTCCTTGATGTTGATGGGATGTTGATCCCGATCCAATACAGCAATTTTAGCTGTATGATATTCAACTTCAGTTTGTTCTCCCTACGACGATGAGACGACAGAACTCAAAGGTAAAATCCAAGATATTCTGACTGCTACTGGCCAACGCAGAAATCTTCGCAGCAAAATCCATATTGTTAGGGTCCGGTCTTCTGGTGTGTGCACAGGTAGGCAGATGAGGATGAAGACGAATAAAGTTCCAACACACCGTTTAATATAATAATCCAAACAGGCACAGATCAGAACAGGTGGTAGGGTTCACACATAACATGAAATGAGACCAGACAACTAAAGCAGAGGGACATACATACAGATGTACATTGTATGTATATATATATATATATATATATATATATATATATATATATATATATAGGCCTAATGGTGTAGCCTTTGGTAATCTTAAGGCACTAACCAGCAGGAATTGTAGATGGGGGGAGTGAATGAACAGCAAGGCACCTAACCCCCAATCATTCCCCAGGTGGCACAGCAAAAATGGCTGCCCACAGGGTGTGTATGTGTACTGGGTACTTACTACTGTGTGAGCGCACTTGGATAGGATAAATGCAGAGCACAAATTCCGATTATGGGACACTGTTTTTGGCTACAAGTCACTCACTTTCACTTTCACTTACTGCTGAATCGGCTATAAGTTTGTTGTGGCCGATCTACTTTCAACAGTGTTTTTCAGAAATCGCTTACCGCACCTTTGGCTCATTCAAAATGTCCTTTTTGTCTTCCATATGATAAAGTCTTGTCTGATTTTGACACTTCAAAAATGTTTGAAGTGTCATGAGGGTGTGTAAAGGATTTCATAGTCTATAAATTGGCAAACTTTCCCTTTAATGACTGGCACTGCTTCTCATTACTTAGGCTGTGGATTCGACTCTCGAGACTCTGCATCTGCTGTCCTATAAGTTTTGTCCTCCATTCTGATGTCTGGTATTCAATGCATCAGAGTCTGCTTGAACCTCCTGTTATACCACTACCATCAGATGGTTGGGGTGCCCATGCTTAGCCAAATGTTTGGAAGCAGATGCACATGTACCAACGCACACACAAACACACACTTACAATGGTGAGACAGATGAACCAAGAACATAATCTATCTAGACGTGTGTGTGTGTTATATTCTGAAGAATTCAGTTGTTCTCTACATACATGGTAGTACTCAATCGTAGTTGTGTATATTGCTGATGTAATGATTTGTATGGAGCCTTAATGTAAATATTCACGTACAGCACTATTTCAGTCCATTTAGCAAGTGAATAAAATACATTTTTCAAGTTTTATACTGAAATGGCATGCACAAAACTTGAGACTTTTAAAGAAATTTTCAGAATTTCTGTAGATCCGTGCTGGGAGATGCCCTGTGTTTGGCAGGATGCATACTAATGTTACTTGAGGCTCTTTCAAGGTTACCATCCATCAAGAAAACCTTGGTTGTTGTTCAGTCGGTGCTCAGCCTTGCCCCTGACTGTGACCTCATTATCATTTCCAGGGTCAGGTCACAGAGCAAAGTCTAAAGCAGGTCACGGGTCAAAGCAAAAACAACTATTCTGCTTTATAAGGGAAAATAAACAAACCACATATGAATGTATATGGATAAAATCAGGGTTCAAAATGAATATTTTCAACCTTATGGGGAAAAAATTGAGCTATTTTATGAGATGAAAATTTCGTATGAATTTGTACAAAACATGAACCCTAAACATAAACTTCATTGGGGCATAAGCAGGTCAAACGTACAAATTCTTGGTGGTTAATTCACATGCATACGTACAATCTCTTTCAAACGTTTTCATTCAGTCTGCTTGGGATTTGGGTGGACCTTCATACTTACTTTTTTCAATTGTTTGTTTTTGTTCTATTCACAGTAAAATAGTTAGAAATTTACAAATTTTGTCGACATTTTGGTACACCATGCCAGTGGTCGGGTGAAATGATAAAAATTACTCACTGTACATTTCTTTTACCAGATATGAGATTGCATTTTTCATGGTATCGACTTAGTGAAACGCTATATCAGATGTCATAAGCTGAGCACGGTAAAGAAGTTTACGCGATGTCACAAATCACGTGGATCTGTCAGGATCTTTGAGGTGAGAGTAATGGTCAGGAATGGGAGGTTTCCTCTTGGTCTGTTTATAAATAATCACAGCACAGCACTGATGACCTTTCACCTCTGACCCAGACATTAGCGTCCACATCTTGGTGAAAACCACCCTTTAGTACTGAGAAACATTGATCGAGATCCTGTCCCAAATGCTACCTCTAGCCCTTGCAGCTCTCCTTTGAGGTAACGTTTTGGTGATATATACAAGTATAGACTCTTTTTCAATCAAGTTTCTGAACACTTGCCTCATCGGCCATTGGTCAGATGAACAGCACGCAACTGTGGTTGAGTTGCTGTGTCAGACTGTTTGGGGAAATAAGCGTACACAGATATCCAAATATCGGTCAGTATATATCCAATTTCTCAATATCTCTAGTAAGAAAACTCTAGAGAATGTGGTGAAGTTCACATTGGGGGTGTCTCAATATACCAAAATTGATGATAACTGTAAAATTTAAAGAATGAATATTGTTGTACATTTTTTTTTACAATTTTCTACAGTTATGGTCACTGTAAGAGTCACTGTAACTGTGTAGTAAGGAATCTGATGATAATTTTTGAAACACTTTACAGAACATTAGATTTTCTTAGACTCCAAATGATTTTTTTTTTATCACCGACCCTAAACCTAACTCTCACAGAAAGCTTTCAGCATTTTTACATCTTCATTAAGCCATTTTCCTCATGGGGACTGTTGGATGCTCCCCACAATATGGGTGATTTTAGGTTTTACTATCTTCTATCAGTATAGGCAACCCCCCAAACACTTACACGTTTTACTGCATGACTGATTAAACTCCATCCTTCTCTGTGGATTCTCTGTAGCCTATGATATTTTTTTATGCTAAGTTAACCTGGCAAATACCAGATGTCTGCATATACAGGAAGTGATGCGATAATGCTTCACGTTCACTTATCGCTGCAGCCCAAATCACATACACAGTACCACCATCCTTCAACTTCAGCTGAGCGCCTTCCACCAACTCCAACATGCTATCTTTGTACACTCAGCTCCATTACCCACAATTACACATGCATGTTTTATGGGGACATTCCGTGGACGTAATGTTTCTATACTGCACAAAATGTATATTGTGTCCCCCTACCAATCACAGAAAATGTTCTGCTATTTTAGATTTTCTAAAGATCATTCTGTATGATTTATAAGCTTGTTTCCTCATAGGGACCCAAAATAAACACAAGGTCAAAATTTACTGGTATTACTATACTTGTGGGGATAATAGGTCCCTATAACAAAGACCACGGTAAACCAACATAAAGTACACTTTAGCATAATTACAGCACACAAAGAGCGCTTATTGTGGTAATGTACTTTAAAGAACATACTTAAGTGTGAACTAAAAGTAAAGTTTAGTTATTTACAGTTAGAATATGTAATTTTCAAGGATACAGAATGAGGACCCAATTGCAAGATGAACCGTAACAGTTTATCAGACGGAAGGGCCAACGGTAAACAGTGACAACATCTGAGGATGAATGCTGGAACCAACTCTGGAGGACAACAGGTCTTGATGTGACCAGGCAGATGTGGAGAAGAGAACAAAAGCACTGGAAGGCAAGAGATCTGCAACTTGCTGCAATCAGTCTCAGAACCAGTCTAGCTGCCAGGCAGAAGAAACCAGCAGGCAGGGAATCTCAGGGAGCAGGCAGGAACCAACAAGACAAGAGAAACAAGATAGGAAAAAATAAATAAATCCACACTACTCAGACTAAAGGGAATCAAAAGCAGCTATGTAACAGGGGCTAGCAAAAAAGTCTAGAAATAACTGGAACTCACAACCAAAAAGAGAAAACAAAATGACAAACAAGACTAACTGTGCAGGAAAGCTAAAGGGACAAATTTAGTGAAAGCAAAGTAAGAAAAGAAATCAAAAATAAAGCTTAGGAGAACTAGTCTTGCCGCCAGGTGGAAACTCCCAGCAGCAGAGGCTTGAAAATAAAGTATGATTGTTGTACCAGTCAGGCTGTCCAGCAGTGAAGGGTCAGTGACCAGGGAACTCAGGATACAAGGCAGGAACCCACACACAAGACACTGAGACATGAGACAAGATGTATCGATAATAAAGAGAACCAACATAAACTGATAAGAACAATGACCAGAAACAAAACAAATATATAAATGTATGCAAACAAATAAGACAGGTCTCGCTGAAAGGGAAGAAATAAACTGAAGCAGAATACAAGCAGAAATCAGACTCAAAATCAAAAAGACCAGACTAAAATGCACAAGAGTAGGAACCAAGCAAAACCAGGACTAAAGAAACAAAATAGTGAAAAGGATTACTTTTAAATGAAAAAATAAAATTCTAAGACGACTCGAAGAACCAACACCAAAAACATCACCCATAACACACACAATGAAAGTAACAAACCACTTTTTTGCAAATTCTAAGAGTTCTCTGATCTTAGACCAAAATCTAAAGCCTTTGATCGCTAGTTTGACACATTCGCTGACAGCTGATTAATGTCTATTGTCATCAAATTTGACCTGAGATGAAATTCTGCCAGTGTCAGAAGTTTTGCGGCACAGTCCTTCAGTTTTACTTCTCCTACAATGACCATCAAATCGAAAACCAATAGGTGTGCAGAACCTGATGGTCCACACACACTGTCTTTGTTTTTTTCTTTCCATTTTTCTTTTAAAGACAAGCCATGGTCAAAATTAACATTAGAGATCTGTAGTGTGTTATACAATATACACTACACCTCAAGACTCAGTCAAACACAGTTGGAGTTATATTAAAAAAAATATCCTGGCTCTTTCAATCTTTATAATTTGAGTGAATGGTGTCATCCATTTGTCATAAAAGTAATCCGTAGAGCTCCAGGGGGTTGATAGAGGCAATGTGTTTTTGTAAGAAAAATATCCATCTTTATAACTTTATAAAGTGTAATCACTGACTTCCGGGTTAGGGTCTAATTCCGGCGGAAGAGTGAACTCTGATCCAACGCCAGGGGATAGTGCAAAACAAAACCCCTTTCATGAATTCGAAGTCTAAAATTGGAATTTTTAAAGAGAAATGTCAGTGGAGCTTGAGTTTGTTGCCCAGACCAATTTGTTTGAACCACGAGAGGCATCTACTCTCACCTAAGATTACGCTAAGCTTTAAGTGGCCTTATTAATTTAACTATAAGGCCTCTTATATTTAATATGGTAATTAATGAATACCATATTGATGTACCATAGTTCTCCAAGGTACTTCAAAGAATGCCAGAGTTACTGTGGTATATGACCATAAACATAGTATTGCCATGGGACACTGGGAAAGAAAGAAAGACAGAAAGAAAGAAAGAAAGAAAGAAACTGGAGAGACCAAGAAAGAGATGATCCACCAAGCACAAATCTATTTCTCTCTGAACACTTGAGTCAGGGGTAAAGGCACACAATTTATTAGTGGCTAAAGGCTCATTATTTCTAATAGTAGCTTAAATTGAGCCAGAGGGACAATCCAATAAGGCTGTAGCAGCAACGACAGACATCCAAAAGATTACCAGAGTCACTAGATAATGATTTTTTACATGGCCGTCTGGAGAAGATTCCAAAACGAGCGATTAGCATTAGCCACACCTTTGTAGCGTTGTATCTAATTCACTAGCATGTATTGCAGGCTTTATGGTGGATTTGCTCCTACAGCAGGTTTGCATGTGTAATCAGATGCATGATACTTTCTCTGGGGCTTTTGAATGCTTGTTTCCTGGTGACTTTGAGAGGTCCTGCACCACCAGCTGTGCTGAAAGCCAGTGTAAGATGGCCACAGAAAATGTATTCTGTTATGATAATGCTTGTTGTTTTAATTGTGTGGCTGCTGAATTAATTAATGTATGTTCCCACTGGCTTATTTTCCTCAAGGTTGACAGGGTTAGGAAAATAACAAACACAAATCAAGCCTTTTCAATAATGGGGCAAATAACAACAGAAAAAAAAAGCAACTACATGACCTGTGGCTCACCTGACAGAAAAGTCAATACTGGTTATATTATATTCCAGTAGACATATGTTTGTAGTCCATTGCATGTGCCTGGGAGTGTACTGTATGCTTGCTTATACATTAATTCCTGTTGTCTGTATGTTTGTGTGTTGTGCAAACATGTCAGCTATTCAATTATTTAAGAGTTCAATTCAATAAATAATGTATAAGAAGAGGGAAAGACTAGACAGGTCTGGTGTGCTGTCTATAATGAACGGGCCCGGGGTGTGACATAATTTGTGGCCCTGGAGAGATACAGCCATTGTAAGAATTTTAGAGGCAGTACTTTCCCATGAGTCCTCAGACTGACAGAATTTTATGGATATGCTCCTCCCAGTTTTCATTAGAAAGATAGTTCACCTAAAATTTTAAACTTTAATAATTTACTCACTCTCATGTCATACCAAATCTTTTTTTTTCAGAGAAACAAAAGAGCAGATGTGGGTATGTTTGACCACACCCTACAGGATGTTGTATTGGAATGACGGGAAGAGGAGTTTACTGAATTACAACTGTTTTAGCACTGGTCCTTTACACCTCAGATTTGAAAAAAAGACTCAATAAATGGGCTGTAAACACCCCATTTTTATAGCATGAACTAACTAGAACCAAACTTGTTTTTAAATCGAATACTTGAACATATGTCTGCATGATAAGAACTACCTGAAAGGACTAAAACCACACTTTGGATCCGTTAAAGATCAGATGGGTTGGATCATCCAGCACTTGATCTTGCCTCAGAGGGGTGGCTGACATCAGGGACTTCACCTGTGATTTATTTGTGGCAGAATCTAATTCCACCTTAAGCCTCCGAGCCCTGGACTCCACCTTGGCCTGTCAACCCATCAGCTCCACCTTGGCTCCATTGCGGTCTGTCATCCCTCAGGCTCTGTCGGGCTCCCTCGTTCCACTGGCTCCACCTTAGTCAGTTATCACCCTGGTTGCAGTATGGACTTCCAGTCCTCAGGCTATGCCTTGTTCCTCCACCCCTTTGGCTAAACAGGGCACTTCTTTGCTTACGGCATCACCATTGTTCCAAGTCCCTCTGGCCTCGGCCTGGTCTGCTAAGCCCCCATTTCCACCTCAGTCCTGTGAGCCTGTTGTTTCGCCTTGGCACCCTGGGTCTTCGTCTCCTCAGCTCCGCATGGGTCTCTACTATATTTAGCCTCACCTCAGTCATTCAGGCTACTGGCTACACTCTGGTTGCTCCCTCTTGATTCCACTCGTGGGCCTTCGTCCTGATGGCTCTGCTCAGGGTCACCCATTGGCTCCACCCTCCATCGTCACCTCCCTGGCTCCTCCCTCCATCATTTTCTCTGTGGTCCTTCCCCTGCCAACTCCCCCATGGACACCTTTTCCGCAAGAGGACATTCTTCTGTGTTTGTCCCCTCACCCATCCCCCATAAGGAGTAGTTTATGTTTACAGCGTGAGGACACACCTTCTGGGAGGGGGAGTAATGTTAGGTTTATGTTTGTATTTTGCTTGTTTTCTTCATGTCTTTTGTTCCCTTTATTCCTGCTCCTCTTTTGGTTGTCATAGCAATTCACTGATTGTTTGATTTGATTCAGTTGCTCCTTGTTTGCCCTTGAGTTACTCTGTGTATATATAGCCCTCAGTTTCAGTTGTTTGTCCATTCTTACGTCTTGCGTTGCTTCATTGTGTAGTCTTTTACCCTCTTCTCCTGCATGTTTATTATTTTTGTTTGAAGTGCTAAAAATATCTGCTGTAGTTAGATCCTGCCTAAACTACTCTCTTACTACAACCAACATCATCTCATTTATCCTGCACTGCATATGCACTTTAAACCTGGCAAGGGTGCTTTTCTCTATGTACTACAAGTAAGCATTGTTTCTGAAGTCACTGAAATGGCTTGATTGTAGTCTTGAGTTTATTTCGGGGTATGTACACATCAAAATATTCTTCTTTTAAATAATTACTGCCCAAGGCAAAAAAAAAAAGAAAAAAAAAGAGGGGGTGAGGGCATGTTGATTTGCGTCAGTAGTATGTTGAAACTCATGGTTATGGTAAGGGCATGACATTTCTGAAACACAGTTGAAGCAGTTGACCAATCAGAGCACACAGTGTGCTTTTTGTAAGGAGGGGCTTCACTGAGACCGTAACTGAACAGGGGTGCTTTTCCAAAAAGCATTGTTAGCCAACTATGGTCACAAGTTCTGTCAATGGAACTTACGGCCATTGTTGGCTTTCGAAATAAGTGTTACATATAATTTGTTAATATAGTTTTTATGATATAGTAAAATCAGTGTCTATCTGACACACACGTCTGTCTCTCAGAGGAGTGGAGAGTAACTCACAATCCTTCAACAGGATGAATGAATATTGTACATTTCCTCCCCTAATCTTTTCTTCCCCTTGAACCACAAGCAGTGAACATGCCTCACACTCTGTAAGGAGGGCGCACAACGAACAAGCCACCCAGGAGTTGAATGCCGACGGAGGGGGGACAAATCAGTAAATATGCTTACACAACTCAAACACATGCTGGCTCGACACTCTTCCAACAACCAACTGTCCCTCAATGTCTCCGGAGGAGCCTTTAGGGTACAGATGGGATAAAAAAAAAAAAAGCCTTTCCATCAAACGATTCACAGCTGACCACCACGGTCTTGTCCAGACCTCAATTGTTTTTCATCTATAATGCCAAAAAACAGAGTTTGGTTGTGCATTTCACCCACATGTGCCCACACAGCATTATTTATAGTTCTGAGTACTTCACGTGAACTGAGTGAACATGTGACTGAAACATGCTTACGGCATTCAAATGTGGTGTTATGATGATGGAGGTTTTAATTTAGTGCTGTAACAGCAAACTTTCCCTTTCAGTAATTTGTTTTAGTATGCAGTACTATGCTAGTAGCTGCAAGGTTAAAAAGCTGGTGTTGGTGTATTCCAGCGTCAGGTCAATAGGTCAAGGTGAAAAGCAGTGTGCCTGTGTCATCGGTTAGTCATTCAAGAGAATTGTGTAAATCTGTTGATGGCTTCAAGACATAAAGCAAAGAAAAGGTTGACAGAGCCAGAGCCATATTCCCAGCACCCATGGGAGGACAGCAGACATGTCCAATAATGAGCGTTGTTGGTGGTATTCTCCCTTGTGTTTTTATGTATTTATTTTGTATTATAGATAGACAGAAGCAGTTACTCAGGGTGTTTATACTTTCATTTAAAGATGTTTGAGGAGATACAGATCCTGCATTCCAATTATTCATTCATTCATTCATTCACTCATTTATGTATTTATTTACTGAGCACACTTTTGGTTTTATTGGGAACTTTGATTTAAAATAATGCTTTAAAATTACAATACTATTAAATATTTTACATTTTTAATATTTAATAATAATAATAATAATAATAATAATGCATTTTAAATATTTATTTAAAATAATAGTTTCAAATGTAATATTAAATTATATTTTATAATAATCATTATTTTATAGTAATTGATATTATTATCAGTAGCAGTATTATGTCTTTGTAATTCAAAATGATAAATAAACAAATTTTGTAATTGAAAAAAATGCAAAAGGTTTTCTCTGATCTCCTTTGTGTGTGTGTATCAAATCTTATACGATGGATATATAATATATACACTTTGAATGTATTTTGTAAATGCCATGGTACATGAATATGGAATATATATATATATATATATATATATATATATATATATATATATATATATATATATAAAGTATGTATAGTAGAATGTATATCCATTTTCCTTTATTCATTCAGCACATATATATATATATTTACAAATGAAAGCACAGCACATGCATTAAAAAAATACATTGCACTGATAGGGAGTTGCTCTTCCTTTTGCTTCCATTCCTCTAGGAAGGTTTTCCAATCTTTTGTAACACAGATGCAAGATTTGCTCCCATTCAGACACAAGAGCGTGAGTTAGCTCGGGCATGATATTGGGCAATGGGCTCTGGCTCGCAGTCACATTCCAGTTTATCCAAGTTTATGGTTGTGCACCAATGTCATCATATTATAGGACACACAGTAGATTGGGGCAGCGTCTTTCTGATTGTGTGTATGTCTCCTTGTGTGTTGCCGCCATGCTACTCTGACCTGTGTGGCTTAGGGGTCAGCTTTAGAAAACAGAATGTTTCATCCATCATACCACAAAGCTGACAGACCCAGTTCAGCCTTATCAAGGAGTCAGTCTCTCATCATCGCCCCAAAAAAAACAAAACAAAGAAGTTGAACAACTGCCTATTACATGACTGATCACTAGCCAAATAGGAAGTCATTGTTCTGAACCAATAAATCAGCCCATGAGAGCTTGTATGGCGTGAGGCTCACTCGTCTCTCCGAGACTGACAAATGTGCCTTCAGTGAGAAAACAAGATGGATGAACTAGCAGTAATGACTTTGGACTGGCTGTGAGAATGTGCTCTACGTTTTGGTGCCTCTATTTCACACCGGAGTGTGTTAGGGATGTGCAAGCTGACTGACCTGTCTCACATTTACAAAAAATTGCTCTCTCTTCCCGGAGAGGTGACTTTGGCTGGCTTAACATTCAGTATGGTGAACTGAGTGAGTCACATTGTCAGAGGCATTCAAGTTTTCATTTGGATGCTGCTTCGTTTCAGAGTGAATGCCTGGTTGTTGTTGTTTTTTTGTTTGTTCTTTTTTACAATGTTTTAATTTGTGTACAATGTTTTAATGTGTAACAGGGTGAATCTTAACAGTGTGGATGTTTCAAGCTAAACTAAAGCCCATTACTAGCTAGGAAAGAACAACATGCTAGCAGAAGATTAATATTTAGGGGGAATTCCAATAGATATATATATACAATCTAAATTATCTATTTAAAAACAGGGTGGATGTGTTATGATCTACGCTATTAGATAGGTCTTCTTAATATGAGGAAAAGAGAGAAACGTTTAAGGCTGGAACTGAAATCACATACTCTCTTCAGTAGATACTTATTTTGAATAAGTATTTACAGGTGCTGATCATATAATTAGAATATCATCAAAAAGTTGATTTATTTCACTAATTCCATTCAAAAACTTGAAAACTTGTATATTAAATTCATTCATTACACACATACTGATATATTCTAAATGTTTATTTATTTTAATTTTGATGATCATAACTGACAACTAAGGGAAAATCCTAAATTCAGTATCTCAGAAAATTATAATATTGTGAAAAGGTTCAATATTGAAGACACCTGGTGCCACACTCTAATCAGCTAATTAACTCAAAACACCTGCAAAGGCCTTTAAATGGTCTCTCAATCTAGTTCTGTAGGCTACACAATCATGGGGAAGACTGCTGACCAGATAGTTGTCCAAAAGACGACCATTGACACCTTGCACAAGGAGGGCAAGACACAAAAGGTCATTGCAAAAGAGGCTGGCTGTTCACAGAGCTCTGTGTCCAAGCACAAGCACATTAATAGAGAGGTGAAGGGAAGGAAAAGATGTGGTTGAAAAAAAGTGTACAAGCAATAGGGATAACCGTACCCCAGAGAGGATTGTGAAACAAAACCCATTCAAAAATGTGGAGGAGATTCACAAAGAGTGGACTGCAGCTGGAGTCAGTGCTTCAAGAACCACTACGCACAGACATATGCAAGACAAGGGATTCAGCTGTCGCATTCTTTGTGTCAAGCCACTCTTGAACAACAGACAGCATCAGAAGCGTCTCGCCTGGGCTAAAGACAAAAAGTGCTGGACTGCTTGCTGAGTGGTCCAAAGTTATGTTCTCTGATGAAAGTAAATTTTGCATTTCCTTTGGAAATCAGGGTCCCAGAGTCTGGAGGAAGAGAGGAGAGGCACACAATCCACTTTGCTTGAGGTCCAGTGTAAAATTTCCACAGTCAGTGATGTTTTGGGGTGCCATGTCATCTGCTGGTGTTGGTCCACTGTGTTTCTGAGGTCCAAGGTCAACGCAGTCTGTATGTAATGATTGAATATAACATACAAGTTTCACTTTATGGACTTGTGCTCATCTGTATTTATACCCTCTGTGTCTTTCCAGTCCTTGTCCGTTGTTAAAGTATCGTGCTGTGGATTATCCTGTCTGTATTCCTGTCCAAGATTAAACACATCTCAAACACGGCGCGGTCATGCAGATTTGCACTTCGCAACATCAGGAAAATCCGTCCCTTCCTGACTGAGCACGCAACACAACTGCTTGTCCAGGCCCTGGTCATTTCAAGGCTTGATTACTGCAATGCTCTTCTGGCTGGACTGCCGTCAAGTGCAATCAGACCTCTTCAAATAATCCAGAACGCTGCTGCACGTCTTGTGTTCAACGAGCCTAAGAGAGCCCACGTCACGCCCCTCTTCATCTCTCTGCACTGGCTACCCCTCGCTGCTCGCATCAAGTTCAAAGCGCTGATGCTTGCTTACAGATCCACCACATGCTCTGCACCTTCCTACCTCCACACACTGCTACAACGCTACGTCCCCACCAGAAGCCTGCGATCACTAAAGGAGCGTAGGCTTGTGGTACCGTCACAGAGAGGCACAAAATCACTCTCCAGAACATTCTCCTTCACTGCTCCCTGCTGGTGGAATGATCTCCCTACTTTCATCAGGAACGCAGAATCCCTGGCAATATTCAAGAGACAGCTGAAAACTCATCTCTTCCGTGAACACTTGATCCCCTCATAAAAAAAAAAACCCTTTCCTTCCCTTTTCCCTTCCTACTCTAGCTTATCGTACTGAGCAATGTATGAAACTTGTATTGTGAGCACTTCCTGTGTTATTTGCCAATTCATGAAGAATCGCTTGTTTGTTTTCCTCACTTGTAAGTCGCTTTGAATAAAAGCGTCTCCTAAATGACTAAATGTAAATGTAAATGTTTTTAACAACATTATGTTAAATTCAGTCTTCCTGTTCCGTGCGCTCCTTCCTGCAACCACACCTTTACAACAACCACTAAAAAGTACATAGTATGAATTTAATGTAGTGTAGTATGAATGTTTTCTGGACATACTACATCTGCCATGTTATCATTATCATGTGACCTCCGTCTGGAGTTGGGGAAAGTTATTTTTAAAAGTAATGTATTACAATATTGCATTACTCCCTAAAAAACTAATTGAGTTACTTAATTACCATTTGTAAAAAGTAATACAGGAGAAGGAAGTTCAATAAGCTTTCTAAATCTACTTTGAAGTATTTTTTTGCTTATTAGTAGGCTTGAATTAGATCATTAGGTCAGCTGCAAAGATATCGGTTAATAAAGTGAGATTAAATTAAAAAGTATTTTTGTGTAATTGAATTTAATAAATTTTTACAGGTTTACGTAAAATTCTAAGTTTGAATTTCACTGTTTTTATTCATTTTGCAAGTACCACCAATATAACTGGGTGGACTAGAGTTTGAGGGACATAAACAAATTAGTTATTTAAGTTTTACACATAGAAATATGTATCAGAATAAACTGCATTACTCAAAATACTCAAAATTGCCAATTTAGAAATATTTATGTAACCTTTATTTCAATGTGAGGTTGTGAAAACATGATTGGGGACATGTGAATTTGCCTGTTAAGTGCTTCAGTATACATAAAATCATGTGGTATGAAACTGATTAAAATTTTATGTAAAATATGCAGTATTTTTCATGGGCACAATAAAATCCACCAAAGTGTTGGAATGACCCTGCTGCTGTTTTTCACTTATAGGTTGTATTTTTGCCTAAATGTGATAATGAACCTTTGTGTTGGGTGGTGTATTATGGTCCCGGCCTGTGTTTGTGTAGCGTGAGGCAGATTGGCGTGTTCAGACACGCTGTGTTGCTGATGTCAACAGAAGAGGTGTTTATGGCCTCTTCTGATTACAGTCACACCTCACTGCCAGGCACAAGGTGTTCAGAGTAAACCACTGCTGCTGTACGTATTGGCAAAGTTACACAGGTCTCAATGAGTCTTCAGTTAAATGCCTCTATGGAACCTTGGCAACAAGTGATTTTTAATTATTTAGGATCTCATCTATAAAATCATATCAAAATAGGTATCTAGCATACCTATTTGAGACATCATATCCCATAGAACAATAGTTGTGTATACTTGTGTTTATATCGCTCTCTATTTTTTATATGACCTTAGTCACAGGGCTGAAGCCCATCCCAGTTCCTTCGGCCAGAGACAGGGGAAAGCACCCTGGACAGATGGCCTGTCCATCACAGGGCTCTCTCTCACACAATTTTGACTGTCCAATTTGCCTAACCTGCATGCCTTTGGACTGTGGGTACCAACAGAATACCTGGAGGAAAATCTAAACTGACAAAGGGAGAACAAGCAAACTCCAGGACGCCCTGCCTCAGCTGGAAGTCAAACCGGGGCCCTTCTTGCTATGAGGCAACAGCGCTAACCACTGAGCCAACGCTTTACTGTTAGGTCTTATTTGTTGACATTAATTATTGACTAGGATGAACAAACAATGAGCAGTACATTTGTTACAGTATTTATTAATGTTAGTTAATGAAAATCCAGTTGTTCATTGTTTGTTCATGTTAGTTCACAGTGCATTGACTAAAGTTAACAGACACAACATTTGATTTTAATAATGCATTAGTGAATGTTGAAATTAATATTAACTAAGATTAATAGTTTATTCTTAGTTCATGTTAACTAAAGTAGTTAAGTAAACCTTATTGTAAAATGTTACCAACATAGATAATAACAATAAAATGTTTCTTGAGCAGCAAATCCGAATATTATAATGATTTCTCAGGGATCATGTGACACTGAAGACTGGAGTAATGATGCTGAAAATTCAGCTTTGCCATCTCAGGAATAAATTACATGGATTTAAAAAAAAATGGGAATTCGAATGGGAATGGGAACTTAGACTGCATTCTAGGATTATAATGGGGAACATCCCCAGCATGATCAGTGTCTGAAAGGTGTCAAAACGCGACAACAACTTTGGCCAGCAATAACCTAAGACGTCACTACTGGCGAGACCAGAGTATAAAGTGCGTGTGCAGTAAACATCATCCTCTTTCTTGTCTTCAAGAGCCATTTGTTTGTGATGTGTCTAAGGCAGTTATTGCTGTGAAAGCTTTCAGGAAGTGCATACATCTAGTGCGATCTGACGCCCAATGATACGCAGAATGTGTGCGTGATTTGCTTGGGTGAGGAACATGCACGCTCAGTCCTCAAGGGGACTGAATTCAAGCATTGCGAGAGTTTCTCTATGAAGAAACTCCGCTTTCATTTGTCCCCTTTCTCGGGGGAATTGGGACAATCATCTGTGCTTCACGGATCAGGACCTGCTGCAACTGAGGCGAGGAGGAAACAGAAATTGTGGGGCACACAGATGGAGCTTGATGAGGAATTTGTAAGGATGGATTTTTCCAAGTCTGAACTCAAGATTCCTATCCTGTAATAAAACAATAAAATTCACTATCTGAAGAGAAGATCTGCAAGAAAAAGTACAGGACAACAGCTGACTCAGTCTCATCTCCTCACCTCATTCTCGCTCCTCACATCCACTCCCTCCCCTCCAATGTCTGTTCTTCTGGTGTGGAACGCCTAATAAAAGATATTTTAACCATCTGTCTATCCCTAAAACTAGGTGTGTGACAATTTTGGGGCACGAGAAAAGGGTCCAACAAAAGCTGCATGAATATTTGGGTTCTAAATGTTTACAGTATTTAAGGGGACCTGGCAAACCACTGAGGGAAGCATCTGTATCCAGAACTTCCCACACAATCACTGTGTGTCTCTATTTGCCAGGTATGCTGACTCTATGAAACTTTAGTAAGTAAACTCTATTTACTTTTTATATTGGATTCGTAACTATGTTTTATATTTTATGCTGATCAATTGTGTGATGTATTTTTGTTAATTATTTTAATTAGTATGTTATCCTGCCTGGCAAAAACAATAAATGTTAATTTATCTTGATTTATTTTGAATTCGTCTGAAATCATTGTCACCGGTAGATTTAAGTGGTTTTCGACATTTCCGCAATTCTAGTGTTGGGGTAGATCATACTGAAATCTTAATAAACGGAGCACGTGCACGTTATTAAGATTTTGGATTTCTGACTATTATGACTTAACATGTTATAGTATCGTGACTAAAACGGCTCTTTTGTGAGAATAAGCATGAGGCGATTCCATAATTTGTGTTTTTTAGTAAACACTATATTCCTCTGTTTTGATTCTAAACTATGAGATTGTGATGTAAGATATGTCAACAGCTGGACATAGTCTTTAAGCGATGCGACGCCCTAATGAAAGGATAATTGAAATTAAGAGAAATTAAACAATCAAAGATCTAAATTAATTCATAACTAATTACACAATCAGCGATTGGCGTAACATCAGAAACATTATCATTAGAGGTAGATTACAATTGGAGTCAGATTAAATTACTAATTGAGTCAGATAAGAATTGAGAATCCAAATTTTATTGAATTAAGATGATTTTACAGAAGCGCCAGAAAGACTTACACGCACAATCCCTTCAACCGGGTCGTTGGACTCCTCCTTTGGGCCAATGGAAGGAGCTTACAAATTCGAGAAAGGTATGAATCTTTCTCATTCTTCGGTAGCTGAGGAGGACAAGCTGTGGGATAAGGATGTGTTAGCGTTCACATCCTCCGATCTGGCAGCAAGTGCACTTCCGAATTCGAGCCATGATGTCTCTGAACCCTCACAGCCTGTCTGCCGCATTTATGACGAGTTGCTGGAGGTTATGTCCCATGCCACAGAGAGATTAGACGGGTTAGACAAGCAATATCTATACGGACATAATCATCCAGCTCTCATGAGCCATTCATTTTTTCCAGATCTGCACACTGAGGTGTAAATATCTTGAAAGAAACTGTTCTAGAATGCGAAATATGCAAGGGTAGAAGGGATGCTTGAGCACAGACATGATTCGATGGTTCCAGTTGAAGAGAGGATGGCCAGCTATCTTTCACTAGGAGAGGCATCAACGTTGAAGGCTCCAACTCAAATGAACAAACCACTGGTTGTGAAGTCACATCTGAATGGCAGAGCATATGCGGCAGCGGGTCAGGCCGGGCGGCTCTGCGCACAATGGGTGTGTTGCAGGCTTACCAGGCCGATTTTCTAAAAAACCTGGACCAGGGTCAGGGGCTCCCCCCTGAGGCGGTAGCAGAACTGTGCCACACCACAGATCTTGCCCTCTGTGCCACCAAGCAAACTGCTGCCATGCAGTCTATGCCAGCAATGGAGGCAACAGAGAGGTATATCTGGGGGAACCTCGCAGACATCGGGAACAAAGAGGGAAAGTTTCTCCTCTATGCACCCGTTTCACCCTCTGAGCTCTTTGTAACATTTGTTGCGTGGTGGTCGTGAAGTTCAGAAAGGTGAAGTGGTGGTCATCAGCCTTCAAGTTAATGTAAAGCCAGATCCACTCCCCAATCCACTACCGGGTGAGTGTCGCCAATCACACTCCTCCGACACTAGGCACGACATTAGGAAAAGAAACAGGAATGGAGGGAAGTAATCTAGAGTAAATCTCGGGTTGCACAGTACAAATAACATCTGCCTCCTTCCTTCTTTCCCCTCCTCCCACCCTCTTATCTCTGACTGAGGCCCTGTTTACACTAGTGAGTAGTGAAAAAAAAACAGTCCTTGTCCATTCTGGCTTTTCCACTGTGTTTCAGCTGCCCTCAGCCATGAGGAGCCATCGCCCGGCCGCCAGGGGGTGGAGGAGGATTGAGCCGTCCACTGAGCGTCCAATACCATGGCACCACGAGGACGAACCTCTCGGCTGGCTGAGCACCGAGAGCAATATTTTTTTCCCTCTCTCATCTCTGTAGCTCCTTGTGCTTCCATCTCCTTTTCTCTCATCTCGTCTGTCCTTACCCCAGGTGCTGAGGCCGCTGAGACTGGCCCCTCTCGTTTTAGAGAGTAGTTTTGCTGAGGTCTCCACTCAAGGAATCCACCTACATTGGCAGTATCAAGTCATTGGTTCTTCCGAGCCTCCTTGGTAGAACTCTTTAAGGCATGGAGTACAGTCAGGCCTCTCGTTTTTAGAGAGTTGTTATGATGATACTTCCACTCTTTAGAGCTCTATGGGTTTAAGTTGTATGGCTCTTCTTGAACCTCTTCAGCTACTATTGGTCAGGGTTAGGCCTCCTCTGATTCAGAGAGTCGTTAAACATAAATCTTAATTATCGGTCTCCCAACTCTAACAAAAAACGTAACTAATGCTCCCAGCCTTAACCTTTAAGCTACACCAATTATTCCATCTGCCACCATCAAAAACTTGGGCATCATTCTTGACACTTAAATTGTTTACACCAAACAGTCTGCTCATATTCTATTCACTCCTATTCTATTCAACCTTCATTGGTTGCCTGTGTCTTCTCCTATTGTTTCCATAAATAATTTGCTTACACTTAATGGTCTTACTCCTGCCTATCTCTCTGATTAACTTTCTCCTTATATTTCCTCTCAACCTCTTTAATCCTCTGGTTGTGAACTTCGTTGTTTACCGAGATTTATTTTGTCATCTATGGGTGACAGGTCTTTCTCCGTTGTAACTCCTAAGCCATGGAATTAGTTTATTAACCACACAGCATGAATTTAAGTCTAAACTCAAAACTTAATTGTTTATTACCATTCAAAATGTGTTTCTTAAACTTTTTCCAAAACTCTGTGTATCAGTCATAATGCTTTCTTGAATATCATTAGTCATATACACCTGACTTATGCTTCAATTGTCCAAATTTCTATGTTGTCTATAATACAATGTCATGGTTTATGTTTGCCTGTATTGCGATATGCAACTGCAATCGATCATGTTTTGGACTGGACAAATATCTACTGTCCTTTAAGTAATTGTGTGTGAAATGATTGTTTGTTGCACATGATACGGCCTTGAACTTGGGAAAGGCACTATATAATTTAAAATTATTATTATTATTATTATAATGAAGCCTTCGTTTTTTCAGGGCTCAGTCTGGGCGGTGCCTCCAACATGTTTGGTTCTATGAGCCTTTTCACAGTGACTTCCAGTGGAAGTGCAGTATTAGGTCTCCTCTCACTTTGAGAGTTGTTTTACTGAGACCTCTGCTCCCCTGAGCTCTGCTAGGATAGGTCGTAGAGCTCCTTTTGAGCTTCCTTGGTAAGAAGTCATATCATAGAACCTATAGTTAGGCCTCCTCTCATTTTAGAGAGTCGCCTTGCTGAGGCTAGTTAGGAACTCTTGGGAGCTAGTTAGGAACAGTGGTGCTAGGTTGCATAGCTCTCTGTGAGCCTCCTTGGCTACCTGTTTTTAGATTGCAGGCTTGGTTTATAGAGCTGTCCTGCTAAAGCCTCAGCATTTCTCATTTTCATTTCATTTAACTTGATGCACTAAAATAAATTATTAAAACTATATAGACATTTGAAAAAAAAAAAACTAATAAAATAGCATGCTGTACATTTTTTGTCATTGAATATCTAAAAAAGAGATATACAAACTAAATAGAAGACTTTCTGAAATCCATATTTTAAATCAACAATTCACTCAAATTTGGATGTTAATAGTATAATTTAAAAAATAGAGAAAAATCAGAGACAATAAAATAATTATAATAATAAAAAAAGAAGCATTTTCACTGTTGGTCTCATACTTGTGAACTGAAGGATTTTGAAGCCAAGTATCGCAAAGGCACTTTGTTTCTGTCAGAGATACTACAGTATGTGCTTGTGAAAACCACCCACTCCTTATTCTTTAAGCAAACCCTTGGATGATACCCTCCAGATGAAGAATATACAACTGAATTCATTACAATAGTAATAAATAAATAAAACACAAAGGGGAGATAAATATTCCCCCTGAATGGGGAGTGAAAAGAAAGAGGGTGTAAAAGATTTATTACAGTAGTAGTGGTGCAGTGGACAGTGAGACTACAGTGCAGGAGCAGCATTCTGCAGCGCTGCCAAGCTCATACACAAAGCTGTCAATCACAGCACTCATCTCAGTATTCAGTGCCGGGAATGCTGGCACTGAAAATCACTCGGATTCCTCTTGGAAATCTGCATGTTTTTCTACTAGATCAAAGCCAGATTCTGTTTGTTTTAGGTATTTACTTTTATCTTCCTTTATATTTTTTAATTTTTAAAGAAGGAAATGGTTTAAGGACAGTTTAAAATTACAATACTTTTTCATACTTACGGACAGATTGGTGGTATTTCACATTTTCTGTGCTGTTTTTAAGGGTATTTGTGTGTGTGTGTGTGTGTGTGTGTGTGTGTGTGTGTGCATATATATATGTAACACAGTTCGTAAATATGGGAAGAAGGAGGCAGGAACCGGCGACCATTCAACAACTTTAATAAACTCAAAAACAAACAATAAAACGAAAGTAAAAGGGCGGCAGTTCCTCACGGCGACTGCCCACACAAACAGAATAAAACACAACGTGATGATGGCTGTTTGCGGTCTGATTAATGTCAGTCTACTTCTTGCAGTGCATTATTCTGTATGAATGAGGTACAGTGCTGAGAGTTTCTGTTGACATCCTGTATAACTCAGGCTCTTGTTTGAAAATAATCCTCCAGAGGTGAGAGAAACCTCAAATGCTCTCAGTCAAGAGGGCATGAGAGAGAGAGAGAGAGAGAGAGAGAGAGAGAGAGAGAGAGAAGCTTCACAGAGCATCAGATTCCTCAGATTCTAGCCCTTTCTCCCAGCCTTATATAAACCACTCACATGAGAGACAGACAGGAGGAGAGAGAAAGAGAGCAAACAGGAGATGGTCATGTACTGCCCAAGGCCTTCATTGTGAATCATGTGCAGCAGCATGAAATCTAACGAATTCAGTCCAGGTCACTCTTCACCTCAAAATCAAAATAGAGAAATAGAGAATTATATTACATTACAATATATATTATATTACGGGGTTATGGAATGCTTGAATCTGACAAAAAGACAAATTATTGTCATGGTTTTTGCTACAAAACACATTTTATTGTGTCCCGAAAGCACATACTCTCTCCCGCTCTCTCTCTCTTTTAAACGTACAGAGCTTAGGACGTCAGCAATGCAATGCATTCTGGGATTTTAGGACACCGACACTATAGTAGAGACTTGGAAATAGTGGAGTTAATTGTTAAAATTTATATTATACAGTTAAAAACAAAACATTCATGGAGAATGCTGGCTGTGTTATGAACTGCTTATAATGACTGGTGTGTAAAACGGATCTGAAATAAAGCGCAATTTTCTGCTTTCCAGCTTAGAAACAACACAATGGTGAAAGTAAAAGTGAGGGTCATGCTGTTATGCTATCACTTAATGCTTTAACATTAGGAAATTGGGGCAATATGCTCACTGAGATCAATTTATTTTATGTTTATTATCTATCAGTTAGATATATCAGTTATTAAAAACTGCAAAAGAGAAATCACTTTGGCTCTGTGTGTGGTACGATAGAAGGCAGCAGTATGATTTCTATGCGTGTGTCGTGCTGTGGTCACACGAATGAATAAATGAATGCAAGAGATTCGAATATTAGTCTGTTGATTCCTAAGCAAGAGCAGGCAGCTCTTAAAAAATTGAACGCAAATACAGTCGTTTTTTTCATCTGGTGGTTTGTATTTGTTGTCATTGTATGACATGATGACATGATGAAGCCTATAGAATGCAGTTGGAATGGCCCTAAAAACCCATGCATGAGTTTCTATGTATTTTATATCATGATATAGTTCACAAAAGTGTAATATTCCCGAATAGCAATAGTGATATTTTGATTTTATACAACAGTTCAATAAATATTGTGTTATATTCTAGACACAATATTGTCTGCTTTTGCCAACAAAATGCCCAATAAAAATAAAAATATTACCAATAAAGCAACAGCCGAAATGTTGTACATTTCTCCGTGCAACAGGGTTTCATTTCTGAACGAATACAACGCAGGTCACTTTGGATAAAAGTGTATGCAATATGCAACACACAGATATTAATCGAATCAAATTATTATAATCTCATTACAAAAAGACAAATAACCACAAATATTTTTCTCATTACAGAAATATGAATTATTTAAATTATGTTTTTAAGTGATTTATATGACAAGTATTCAAACATAATGCTGATGTATTTGAACTTTGACCCCATTCTTAACTCTGCACCCACTCAAACCCACAAACTGCACACAGAGCCACTCATTCTGGGAAATGTGGCTCTTTATTTAGCACAGACAGCCGAGGCTGTGCCCTATTATGTGTGGAAGTTACGTTTGCGTGTCGTCATAGAGAGACAAAGAAATCAGGAAACTTGATAGTGGTGGAATGTATTTTCCGAAGCATGGCAATAGAATGGGTATGTGGTCACCTGGTTCACTCAGATGTTAGTGTTGTGTGGTGTTTTAGAACGTGAACTTCTGACCCTGGAGTCACCTGTCATGTCAAATGAGCTGTGACGTCTCTCTCTCTCTCTTCCTCCTCACTTCTGTCAGTAGATCACAGCTGACATTTTCACACCTCTGCACACACGTACACATGCACACACACTGAACACATATCCTTGCTTCAATATATATATATATATATATATATATATATATATATATATATATATAAAGTCAGATTTTGTAGAAGTTAAAGGTAGGGTAGGCAATTTTTTTAGGAGCACTTTTTATTATACTGGTTGAAACTGTCTTCACATCCTGATAGCAATCACTAACAGAAGTGGTCTAACTATTAAAACTATTAAATCTGCTGTGGAAATCTCAGGACCAAAAAATATTCATCCAATCGTTGCATTCGATCCAAATGCAATAATACGTTGACCTACCTGCCTGTCAACATGTGTATTTCCACACCTCCACGCAGACATCACGTATAATCAGCAGGTTTCATAAGGCTATGCAGAGTTTATGTAGACAGCAGATGCCTTTTACACTTCCTCCTGAACCAAAACAGCGAGTTTATGCTGCGTCGTAACCGCGATTATGAGATGATAACCCATGATGTTCTACCTGGAGCTGATCACGTCCTCAGACTCGAATTTATGCGTTTCTATGTCAACACAATCAATGCCGAAAAATGAATCTACCGCAGTCAGGTGTTTACGTGCATTATTAATGTAACGTAATGTGCTTTTTTAATTTAACGCTGTCTCTCGTGCTTTGCATTACGTGTGCATTCATGTGTGCGTTCATGTGTTTTCAACGAGGCGTGGCTCTGAAGGGAGGGAGGGATCACATGTTTTCAAAGCTAGGTTGCTATCGCAAGGCTCTCCAAAACTGCCTACGCTACCTTTAACTAGACGGATCGTTTCGCTTTGTAAGACCTCAATGTATTGTCAGGAGCCACGGATATTAATTTTGTTTTGCCTGTATATGCTTTTTGGTTGATTGTAGTCATTGACTTCCATTTCACGAGTTCACACTTACAAATAATCAGATAGGGAATTAGTATGCATATTTGGCGTGCTGTCCGAGTAGAGGGCTCCGAGCTCGGTATTTGGCCCGAGCCCAGAGTACTCCCCCCGTATTCTGGTTTAGGAAGTAACCAGGCAAGTGTGAGGAGATGCTGAAACTGTCCAAAAGCATGGGTGAGTCGACTGCATTCGATATATATAGGTTTCTGCTCATGCTGATTGGGCAGACCTGTTGATTGCTGATTAATGACAGCTGGCTGGAGTGATGTGATGATTAGTTAGATCATTTGAACGTGTTCCCCCCGAATTTTGTTAATAAAACATCATTATATGAACCACCAAGGACTATGGTTTAATGGGGACCTTTTACAATATAGTCACAATAAAGTCTCTGATGTCCCTAGAGTGTGAAGTTTTAGCTCAAAATAGCTCACAGATCATTTTTTATAGCATTTTAAATTTTACTCTTTTGGGGGTTGTTATGTGTGTTTCTGTTTGGACTCTTCTCTTTGTCTCATGTGTTCTTTGTTTTGATTTTCCCGCTCCTCTTTGGTTACCATCATTAGTCTATCGTCATTACCTTGTCAATTACTTTGTTTCTCCCTTTGTTTGCCACCTGTATAAATTCCCTGTGTTCTCCCTCAGTCGGTTCTCATTAATGTCTGGACGTAGTGTGTGGATGTTGTTCCCAAGTATATTAAAAGTCGGCATTTCCATATGCTTCATTGTGAGAGTTCCTTTTACACCAAGTACCATAACAGAAGAACCGAACAAAACAGCAAGATGAAGTGGGCTGAGGATAAACTCCTCAACCTTCTACAGCATCGACGGCCTTTGGAGCGGTATGTGGAGGGGTGTCTGGAGGTTTCCCATCAGGTGAGCTGGAGGGATGCTATGACTAATGCTTGCTTCCGGATGGGACTGGATAATTTATTTCATTCCCTTTCTCCTGAGATTGTTATAGGTCCGTAGCGGACTTTATTAATTATGTCCTCGATCCAGAGAATTCCCATTTCTTTGTTCGTGCAAACGAATTTAGGAATGCAGGGTGCATTCCCTGCATTAACAAAACACCCGAGTTGCTTATGAGACGTTGTCGCTACAGCTCCTGCCTGGGGAAAACTCGCTAAGAGCGAGGTCCGTCAGCAGTTGGTGACGCCACTTTGACCAGAATCTGCAAACGGCTTGTTCTAAGATATTGCTTATGATTTAGGGGGATAAAAAAGAGTTAGGTGGATTTGTATCATTAGGGTGGTTGTGTACACACACTGCCGACACACATTTATGTTCAAAAATGTTCCCTTTAAGCTATCTTCTTCGCATTTCTACTGAAGAAAAAAAAAATTGCATTCTTATTCAGTCAGTTTTGTTCATGTTGATGCAGTAGTGTTCTTATTTCAGTCAGCTTCACATTGATTTGCTGCCAAAATGGGCCACTGAAATCCATGACAGGGAATTGGAGAGAAATGTCATAGACAGTCGTTTAGTCTGTCACTCCTCTTCCATTCTTAATCAGTGACTGTGACAGTCCTCTGACCGAAGAGGGTGAGATTTCAGCAAAAACCGTTGGTAGGCATGGCATCCACTACAAAAATCACATTGTTTGGAGATGACTAGTGGGACGCCACCTTTTGTCAATCAGAAAACTTCAAGCACCTTTCTACTTATGAATAATTTTGCATGTTCAAGGTGGCCGACATTGGTTTTGATGTCTGTAGAGGGTGAAGATGTAAAGAGAGGCAGCACAGTTTAATTTAGTCGTTTGGTGATTAATAAGACAAGTGTTGCTTGCAAAAACATGCGGGCACTCATGCACAGTGTGTGTTTATTCAAAGACCGTGTGAGTGCAAGTTCATTTGAGCGCCACTTGATCATGTCTGATGTGTGTGTGTGTGTGTGTGTGTGTGTGGGGTCCAGGTAAACTTTACGTTGTTAGTAATACCTTTGACCTTACAGAATGATTTTTTTTTCTAAAAAAGGGGTTAGGGGTACATGGAAACCCATGTTTGTGTGTGTGTGTGTGTGTGTGTGAGACCACATTAAAGTTAAACTGTCACTTAACTCAAACTGCAAAGAATACCACCATCTCCTACTCATCATCATCATTCAGGTAAACACAAATGCACAATGAAGCCCTCATTACCTCACTTCTTCTTGACTTCATTGCAATCAGACATATATATATATATATATATATATATATATATATATATGCACAAGCGCACATACATACTCTCTCACCTTAAATTAAGTGTTGTAGGTATCCTTATGGGAGTGTCTGTATTAATGCCAAGGTTAAGATTAAAGCTGGAATCTCCTTTTCCAAAAACAGAGATCAAAGTGACAGTTCTGATGCAGGCCTCCTAATCCTCCACTTCCCAGAGTTCAGAAAAAAACAGAGAGAGAAATGCGGACAATCGACTGATACTGGTCTTTAGCCTGCATTCTGATTTTGCCTGCGTTCCATGCTGGTTTGAATCCCTCTCAGAGCGGAATGAGTAAAACAGGAGTGGTTGAATTGGTGCCGTGACCCGGATGAGAGTGGGGTTTACGGGATGAGTGTAACTGAGGTCATCTAGTTAGAGCTGTGTGAGTAAACCTCACTCCCCTGGCTTCAAGTGGCGGACAAGCAACTGATGTTAGAGACTGTGGTCTTCAGTGTCCTTTTTAGTGCACTTGCCTCTCATGCTGATTTGAATCCCTCTCAGAGCGGAATGAGTAAAACAGGAGGGGTTGGACTGGTGCCGTGACCCGGATGAGAGTGAGGTTTATGGGTGATGAGTGTAACGGAGGCTAGCTAGTAAAGGCTGTGTAGATAAACATCACTCCCCTGACCTCAAGAGGCGGACAAGCGACTGATGCTAGAGACTGTGGTCTTCAGTGTCCTTTTTAGTGCACTCGCCTCCCATGCTGGTTCGAATCCCTCTCAGATCAGAGTGTAGAACCGAAGGGATTGCATTAGTGCCATGACCCAAATGGAAATGAGGTTTGCGGGATGAGTGTAACGGAGGTCATCTAGTTAGAGCTGTGTGAGTAAACCTCACTCCCCTGGCTTCAAGTGGCGGACAAGCAACTGATGTTAGAGACTGTGGTCTTCAGTGTCCTTTTTAGTGCACTTGCCTCTCATGCTGATTTGAATCCCTCTCAGAGCGGAATGAGTAAAACAGGAGGGGTTGAACTGGTGCCGTGACCCGGATGAGAGTGAGGTTTATGGGTGATGAGTGTAACGGAGGCTAGCTAGTAAAGGCTGTGTAGATAAACATCACTCCCCTGACCTCAAGAGGCGGACAAGCGACTGATGCTAGAGACTGTGGTCTTCAGTGTCCTTTTTAGTGCACTCGCCTCCCATGCTGGTTCGAATCCCTCTCAGATCAGAGTGTAGAACCGAAGGGATTGCATTAGTGCCATGACCCAAATGGAAATGAGGTTTGCGGGATGAGTGTAACGGAGGTCATCTAGTTAGAGCTGTGTGAGTAAACCTCACTCCCCTGGCTTCAAGTGGCGGACAAGCAACTGATGCTAGAGACTGCAGTCTTCAGTGTCCTTTTTAGTGCACTTGCCTCTCAAGCTGGTTCAAATCTCTCCGAGAGCAGAGTGAGTAGAACCGCAGGTAATGCATTGGTGCCATGGCCAGGACGGGAGTGAGGTTTATGGGTGTAACGGAGGCCAGCTAGTTAGAGCTGTGTGGGTAAATCTCACTCCCAGGGTCTCAAGAGGTGCACTATTGCAGTCTTTCTTTGTTACAATGCCCGTCTTCCATACCAGAAACACTAGTTCGAATCTTGATTGGAATGGTGCGGTTACAAGAGCACGATTAAAGCTTCCATTGAAACATGATTAATAATATTCTAATCTTCTAAGTGTCCAGTCCTACTCCCGGAGGTTCAAGGTTCGGCAGACCTCTGCAGGACATTGGCCCTCCGATTGGACATTCTCATTTTGAGAAGAGACGGAATAGATATGTTCAATATATTATGATGAATATATTTAAGGTGGTTGGTGGGTAAAGCTCAAACCTGTCAAAAACAAAAGCAAAGAAAGCTCCAAAATAGGATTTTTTAATATTTTACATTATTTCTAAGCCTATTTTTCCCCAAATTACCACTAAATTAATAATAATAATAAATGTCATTACTGTAATGCGGAAAATAATGATATAGACATTATTTTTCCATATAACACAAAAAGATTATTTTTAAGAATAAAAGTAGACCATATGACTAATGAACTAAAAAAAAAAGGGATTTCAAAGGGGGTTTGCGGCACCATGGCCATTTTTGGTCCCACAAAAGAACCTTTCAATAAACCGTAATTAAAAGAACTATATTGTAACGTGCAGGGCAGGAACAGCCACGAAGAAACTTGCTTACATAAAACAGTTTAATGATGAAACAAATACAGGCAGAATACTGACAGGAACACTCGTACGAAACTTTAACAACGGACAAGGACTGGACTGACACAGAGGGAATAAATACAGAGAGACACAAGAGGATAACGAGCAAGGCACAGGTGACAGACATAATGACTAACGAGACACAGCTGACTGAAGTGAACTAATGATGGACAAGCACATGGGGAAACAAAACAAAGATCACATGACAGAACTAGACTCAAAACAAGGAACATATGACAACTGACAGGACAGGGGAAGAAAGAAACGGAAAAAACAAAAGACCAGATCATGACATATATACTGCACATACATATATATATAATCTGAAGAGACCCTTTTACTATTTAGAACCTATTGTGCAGTGGAAAGATTCCATGGATGTTAAAGGTTAACTTACTTTTCAGCCTGTTTCTCACACAAAACTACATGACTTTCAGAAAACTTAATCTACATAGCATAAGGTGTAAAAGAGCACATTTATTATGCGTTTATGAGATGGAGAGTGTTCTGAAAATAATGTCACAGTGCATAGACAGAAAGACAGATAGATAAATTGATTTATTAATTGTTTGACAGATAAATAAAAAAAAACCAAAAAAATAAATAAATAATTTGAGACTTTAACCTTCAGACAAACAGAAGAGGACAGGATGTGTCTCTATCGATCCTGCTGGGCCTTGAACCGGATGACTCCATAATTCATATGATGCGCTTGCTGATTTTGTGTTTTTCTTTTCTTTCTTTCTTATTTCAGAGTCTCAAAGAATGACCAGTCACTGACACAAACATATGCATATGTCTATGTGTGTGGGCCCTGTTCATTCTTCATAGTCAGAATCATGCACTACAAATGCATTTAAATGTCTCTTTTAAGCACACACACCCTGCAAACAGCCATGACTGAGATAAATCAAATGCAAATGTCTGTGCTCATCGTGTTTTTAAGTGGGAACCGTGAATATACAACCATCTGTAATGTGAATGGCTTATGATGCATGTGTTTGTGTTTTCATTTCTGCATTTATTTTCCATACTTAATAAAGGAAAAATGAAATTCGTCATCATTTACTAACGTCATTCCAACTCCGTTGTACTTTCTTTCTTCTGTTAAACAGAAAAGGACCATAAAGGATCTATATTTCAAGGGTTTTCAAACTTGGGTCCAGAGACCCACAGGGCACAGCAAGAGGGTTCAAGAGTGGGAGAGTGACGTTAACTCTAAAACTCCTTTGAAACAACTAATTGAACAAATACTAAATGGACAAATCTACTCTTCAGATTCACAGATACTTTCCAGATAATAAAGCCCTATTATTTGTTAATTGGCTTTAGTACAGTAGCAATATCAAATATAATTATTTAATAACACTAAATAAATTGTTTTCTTAGTATAAATAACCCTTTGTACATTTAAATACAAATGCAATAAAAAACATTTTCAGAAGAAAGTCCCATTGCATCATATTTTGGCATTAAAAAGTTTGAAAATCCCTGGTCTACATGATTCATTGAGTATCGAAAGCTGTTGACAAGCAAATAAGCACAAACAAACTGAAATTTAATTCATTATTCAGTGTTAATAAATAAAGAAATGGTCTGAACTCTTGGGTCAGGTATTAGAAGATTATTACATTATCACAAAACATTTTAGCCTGTTTGTCTCGAAGCTAATTTGTGGTTTTACAAGATTAGGAAATGTAGGCCATGTGTCATATTTGGACCACTTTTATGGCACTCTTGAGGTGCTTCTGTGTTTGTTTTTCTTGACATAATAAATCACTATGCGCTTTTGTTGTATTTAAAATAGCATCTCTGACACTTTTCTCCTATTATGCTTTCGTAGAAGGAAAAAGAATGGACTTATGAGGGATTTGTCTTGCTTTAAATGCTGCTGTGCTTAATTGTTCATATGAACAACAAAAAATAATGTCAAGAGATGCGCCATTCAAGACATATCATGATGGGGGAGTGATTATTTTTGCGATTTGTGGATCCACTGCTTTAAATCTCACAATAGACTCTGCACAGAGCTCTAAATCACCAGCAAAACAAGCATGTCTGATGGCCGACAGTTATCGGGTTCCTCCGCACACACCCTGCGCCCCCCATACCCATCTCTTTTATGAGGCAGGCGTAGAGGAGGAACGCGGGGGCACTGATGCATACTGAACACCTCTCCCCTCCTCCCCGTCCTCCTCTCCTCTCTTCCATCCACAGCTGTTCCCCTCCTCATCTCTTTAGCCTCCCATGAGCCAGCGACGATGATTGATCCCACGTCTAATTCAACTGCTACATGTAAATCTATTTACGTGCACATATATTACCCTTATCAAATCCATACAGATGTCTTCCTCCATCTCCCCTTCTCTCTAGCTCTCTCGTATAGACAGTCCGTCCTCATGGTGTGGTGGCGAACTGTGCAGCAGGATGGAAATGTATGCAAATGATAGGGCGGAGGGAGAGAGGCGAAAGGAGACGTTGCCTGCGTCTCTGATATGTTGTCCCTATAAGTAAACGGCTGTCCTGAGATTCAATATCAACCTCGCTGGTGTCTTCAGAGAAGGGGGTGGACATGGCACTGTTTTTAGAATCATCTGCTTCCTCTCTTAATGCTTCAGCTGTTTGTACCAGCCAAGTCACTTCCATCTTATAAAACAGAACGTTCTCACTCTGAAATCTGATTGGACGAGCCATGTTTAAGGCCACCTGTAAAATAAAATAACACCGGTATAGACACACCTGTGTCCGCACATCAGTTGAATTCAGTGTTAATGCCACAAATCTATGAATTTGCATCCTATTATGCCTGACATCTGTTTACTGCACTGCTTTATAAAGAATTTAAAAAAAAAACACCTGTGACAACACATATTATTTTTATGCTGTGTTGCTTAGCAACTATAGATAGCAAAAAATATTGCTTATTCTTATTATTAATATTTTCAGGAATGCATATTTAAATCTGGCTGATGATCAATAAATGGTAAATATTAAAAATCTATAATGGCTACATAAATATATTATAATGGTACAAGTGAATTTAGGCATTGTAACATTATAATGTAAAGTGAGAAACTGATATGCATGTTGCTAAAGATTATATTTAATAGTATAAATATAAATTTCATAACTTTAACGTTAGACGATGGAAAGGGTAATCTAAATGTAAAAGTAGAGGAAACGAGCATAAACAATTCAATATTCAATTCCAGCCGATACCGCTGAATTTAAAATTCTATAATGTCGTCAGATATACATCCTTACCTCTTACATCCTCATTTATTACTTTACAATAAGGTCTCATTTGCTAATAGCTAATGCAAGAACTAACATTATATTCTTACAGCATATCTTACTCTTTGTTAATGTAATAAAAAAGTTCATGTTCATGTTAGTTCATAGTGTATTAATTAATGTTAACATATTATTTTGATATTATCTTAATAATGAATTATAAAATGTTGAAATTAATATTTATAAAGATTAATACATGCAAATAAAAGAATGATCACTGTTAGTTACTAATGTATGGTGTAAAATAAAATCTAATTGTAAGGTGTTACCCGATTAACAAATAAATAAATTAAGTAACAGATAAAATATATGTAATGATAAATAATGATACATAATAATTGAACATTGATCCTTCTGATATAACTGTATAAAATTACTGTAAAAAAAATTACATAGTAAAATACTGTTTTATAAAATGCATTATTTTTTTAAGTATTTTACTTTTGTATATTACAATGCATCCTGGGTTATATTATTTGTCATTTTCGAGAAAGTAGCCTACAGGCCTCTTTTCTTAAAATGAAAAATATTACCCAGAATGCATTGTTTTATGGTATATTATTGTTCACAATGGAGAAATGAAGGGTGAGGGAGTTGGGCTTATAATCTGAAGGTTGCCGGTTCGATTCCCACGCCGGCAGGAATTGAAAGTGGGGATTGTGAATGAGCAGCACTCTCTCCACCTTTGATACCATGACTAAAGTGCCCTTGAGCAAGACACCTAACCCCTAATTGCCTCACTTGTAAGTCGCTTTGGATGAAAGTGTCTGCTAAGTGATGAAAAATGTAAATGTAAAAATGTAAAGAAGGGTATTTTACCTTGTAAATTTGTTTTGTTGTGTTTTTTAGACATTTTTAGTGTGCTGCACAAGAGGAATGCTGTACCAGGTGAGCAAAAGAGCAAGTTTACTACACCAGAACAGCCATATATATGGTGTTGCTTTGTGCAATGCAAATGTGAAAACGTGTACTAGTTTACAAATAAAGCACCAAAAAAGTGAATGGTAAAACTGTTTTGTGGTCATAACATATTATTGTGCAAAGAAACTATTGTTCATTTCAGCTGAAAACAGTGGTGAATTATAGGCACATTTTTGGAGTTTTGCAAATGTAGGAAGAGGCAAAATGAGTCTATGTTAAAAAAAGAATAATAATAAATCTGATTTTAATGAGCAGTGCCGTATCTGAGGTTCAAGTTGATGTGACACACGTTACACAGTAAGAAAGGATGTGGACGTGAGGTCTAATTTCACCCTTCAGTTTCTGGTGCAAATCACCATTCAGTGGTTGCCCTTCACCCCCCCCCACCCTCTCTCTCTCATTTTTCCATCTTTCAAGGAAACATGGATATGCCATTGCTAATTGGAGAAGTGTATCAACACCCTAAGGGCCGAATCGTATTGTTTACTGCATAGTTAAAGGCTCTGCCAAATCATACCATGCCTGCCTGCGGTGTTACTGCTTTTTGGACTGGCAAAAGTGGAAAGTCCCGTTGAGACATGTTTGTACCGCTGCAGGTCTGCTCTGCTGATAGCCCTCATTAGCCTGTTTGATTGGAGGCATTGAGAGAGAGCCATTAGGTCTAAACATAATACATTTTGTAATGGGCATCTAGGCATAGCCAGGCGGTCTGACAGATCACAGGATTACTGAAAAAAATGAAATTCTCCACATTCATAGCATGCACCAAATTAAATTAGAAACTTTATTTTACTGACCTTTTATGATGTATGTTATAGGTGCGTAGAATAAAAGCATTCATGCTAAATTTTCCCAAATAGGTCTATAATACCTGGAGTAAGCAATCCATTAACATTCCTATTTATCTCAATGGAAATCTCATCTGATGCAGGACCCCATGCAACTATGTGATTGATCTGTTTTTGAGTCGGTCACCTGAGCTGTAAATGTCATGTGACTACTTACTATGGAACATTTGACAGTTTTAGGAGCCCTCCTCTGTACTATAATGTGTGAAATATCATAACTACTTCTATTGTATTGCTGTATAATGTACTGACAAGCCTTCATGGTAAGCTAAAATATATACTACCTTTAATATAATTTACATTTAAACTTGTACTCTGTGTCACTCTTAAGATTCTATACAGAATAGAACCTTAAAGGGTTTTATCCCACACATTAAAAGATGAGTACATCGTACTAACAAACCTTAGGATGAAGGAATGCCTGACCCTCCATGTGGTAAGTAAAGCTGGTGACTCAGTTGTATGTCAGTATGTGCAAATAGAGGATGAGTGAAAGAGTGACAGACTCTCTAGGCTTTGCTTGCCCAACCAGATCATTTCCTCACCCCAACACAGACATACACAGTCTGTCCTAATAATTTCTGTCCTATATCCTCCACACTACTCCAGCCCTCCTGAGACACGCTGAAAACCAAACAAACCCTGAGGGCCCAGACAAAGTCATGAGAATGAACCAGTCAGACAGACTGGCTACACAATGAACCATGAGCTACACCTGGGAAAGAGATTCCTTTAAGCAAGAAACTGGAGAGAAAAGTAGGAACTGACAGTGGGCGGTAGAAAATATATATATAAAAAAAAAAAATATTGATAACATTTCATGTTTACATCACATTTCCTTAGAATGAGTGAGCATCTCATTTAATTCTCCATGAAATTATTTGATCCCTTCAGCCAGAGCAACAGAGGGAGCTGACCAGAAGAAAATGAAGTTATACAAGTTAGTACATGTTTTTTTTTTTTTTTTATGACATATGTGGAAGCATTAGTCCGTATATCACAGGGAAGATTCAGATAAGATATGAAACCAAATAAATACACGATTATAATTATATGCAATTTGCCGACATTCATCAAGCAGTCTAGCATTTTTCATAAACATTTGTGCCTTTATTATCGCAATGGTTAGCAAAAGTAGCCATTGGCATTGCATATAAATACGGTAATCGCAAGGAAGTTATTTCAAACTCTCGCTGGTGTCTGAAAGTGAGTTTTGAGCTGAAAATTGTTTATGATGTCTGAAATGTTGAAGTTAGCTGGTAGCCAGATATAATATCATGGGAAATGAGCAGCGGTGCTTCATTATAGTCACAGTACAACTGCAGTACATTGAAGTTCAACCGCAGTAAAACTGTAGTATAAGTACAGCTGCAGTAAAATGAAGCACAACTGAAAGTTGCATGAAGTATAAAAACAGTATAACTGCAGTTTTATTTTACTAGTACTTTAGATGTATTGCAGTATAGTTGTACTCCAGTAAAACTACAGACATTTTAGGTTATACTGCAATACTGCAGTTTTTTCGTGTCCAAAAAACTGCATTTTTCTATATGTAACAAAAACTGTAGTATTACTTCTGAAAAACTGCAGTAATCTTTTGTAAGGGTGACCATCCTGCCTTTTCTTCAAACCCCAGTTGGCCCACTTTGGTCCAAGGTATTCGGCGGGCCAAAAAAAAATGGCTGTTGGCCCTGACGTAGCCCTGATGAGGCCCACTCAAGCACCGGAAGTGAAAGCGGAAACGCGACTGGCCCTGGCACACACTAGCACGCTCGCCTTTGGCCCGACAGTGAAAACACTGCTATTCAGGTTCCTGGGCACCACCATCTCTCAGGACCTGAAGTAGGACACTAACAAAGACTCTACTGCAAAATGATATCCAAATATAATATCTATATTACCAGATTATTTATTTTAGCTACTTTATTTTTATTTTATTTTTTGGAACTTAACAGACATGAAACTGTCTATTTATCACATTATCTACTCTTTCTTCCATTCTCTCCAAATGAAAGTGCTGTTTCCTTGTCTGCTACTCTGCATGAAAATAGCAGTACTGCAATGTATAAGTTGGATGTAGAACAAGGAAGTGATTCTGCAGTGTAAAGGTTCATTTTCATGTGACCTACATGGTAAAAGGCACACCATGTTGCTCAGAGAGAAGCTGGCCATCACGTGGTCACATATATCATCTTCCATGACCATATACATGTATGCATGTAAGTGTGAAAGGGTTAAAGATGAGAAAATGTTACCTGTCAGTTCTTACAAGGCCTGGCTGACAGCTGTTGATAACTTATGTGTCCTGATAGTGTCGACTCTTCCTGTTGACACACTGCAGACATGTAATATATTATGGCAGCAAGAGCACAGTACATACTGTACAATATATGTCATGTTACACTTTGCTTTTCCTGCTCAGACCTCATGCACTTCCTGTTAAAACTAATGTTGTAGTTAACAGCTAACCTGTAATTACCTACCAATTGCTGTTGCCTGCTAGGAAACCGCTTAAAAGTCGAGGCACTCTTAGGATGTGTCTGAAACTGAAGGGAGCTGTCTTGTCAGGTAGTCAGACCGTCATTGATGTAGCAGACAGTGTTTTAGCATGAAGGCATTTTCCAAGACAGCATAACGTCAAGTCTGTATATCAACACATACTGTACAAGATAATTTTATTTAAAGTTATTTAAAGAGCCCCTCTTACGTTGTATGAAAGGTTTCTAGTTTTGTTCTGCAATAGGTTTACATGCATCCAAGGTCAAAGACACTTTAATGTTCGCATAATATACAGTACTGTGCAAAAGTTTTAGGCAGGTGTGAAAAAATGCTGTAAAGTAAGAATGCTTTCAAAAAGAAACTTGGTAATAGATTATATTTATCAATTAACAAAATGCAAAGTGAGTGAACAGAAGAAAAATCTAAATCAAATCCATATTTGGTGTGACCACCCTTTACCTTCAAAACAGCATCAATTCTTCAAGGTACACTTGCACAAAGTCAGGGATTTTGTAGGCATATAGTTAGGTGTATGATTAAACAATTATACCAAACAGGTGCTAATGATCATCAATTCAATATGTAGGTTGAAACACAATCATTAACTGAAACAGAAACAGCTGTGTAGGAGGAATAAAACTGGGTGAGGAACAGCCAAACTCAGCTAACAAGGTGAGGTTGCTGAAGACAGTTTACTGTCAAAAGTCATACACCATGGCAAGACTGAGCACAGCAACAAGACACAAGGTAGTTATACTGCATCAGCAAGGTCTCTCCCAGGCAGAAATTTCAAGGCAGACAGGGGTTTCCAGATGTGCTGTCCAAGCTCTTTTGAAGAAGCACAAAGAAACAGGCAACGTTGAGGACCGTAGACGCAGTGGTCGGCCAAGGAAACTTACTGCAGCAGATGAAAGACACATCATGCTTACTTCCCTTCGCAATCGGAAGATGTCGAGCAGTGCCATTAGCTCACAATTGGCAGAAAACAGTGGGACCCTGGTACACCCATCTACTGTCCGGAGAAGTCTGGTCAGAAGTGGCCTTCATGGAAGACTTGCGGCCAAAAAGCCATACCTCCGACGTGGAAACAAGGCCAAGCGACTCAACTATGCACGAAAACACAGGAACTGGGGTGCAGAAAAATGGCAGCAGGTGCTCTGGACTGATGAGTCAAAATTTGAAATATTTGGCTGTAGCAGAAGGCAGTTTGTTCGCCGAAGGGCTGGAGAGCGGTACACGAATGAGTGTCTGCAGGCAACAGTGAAGCATGGTGGAGGTTCCTTGCAAGTTTGGGGCTGCATTTCTGCAAATGGAGTTGGGGATTTGGTCAGAATTAATGGTATCCTCAATGCTGAGAAGTACAGGCAGATACTTATCCATCATGCAATACCATCAGGGAGGCATCTGATTGGCCCCAAATTTATTCTGCAGCATGACAACGACCCCAAACATACAGCGAAAGTCATTAAGAACTATCTTCAGTGTAAAGAAGAACAAGGAGTCCTGGAAGTGATGGTATGGCCCCCACAGAGCCCTGATCTCAACATCATCGAGTCTGTCTGGGATTACATGAAGAGAGAGAAGCAACTGAGGCTGCCTAAATCCACAGAGGAACTGTGGTTAGTTCTCCAAGATGTTTGGCCCAACCTACCTGCCGAGTTCCTTCAAAAACTGTGTGCAAGTGTACCTAGAAGAATTGATGCTGTTTTGAAGGCAAAGGGTGGTCACACCAAATATTGATTTGATGTAGATTTTTCTTCTGTTCACTCACTTTGCATTTTGTTAATTGATAAATATAAACTATTAACATGTCTATTTTTGAAAGCATTCTTACTTTACAGCATTTTTTCACACCTGCCTAAAACTTTTGCACAGTACTGTACATTGCAGCTTCACCTCTTTTCTGACAGTGTCTGAAATGACTAGATCAAGGATCCGATCTCTCGAAACCCCTCCTTTATGAGAGCCTACTCTGCTCTGATTGGTCAGATGGCCCAGTCTGAAGCAAAATGGCCATAACCATATCTGAATTCCAGCTCCGGAGGCTTCCTCACCACTTGTATGCACATTTACAGTAACAATGACTTTGGCTTTACCCAACCAGATTTGCTTTCGCAGCATAGAAAACAGCGTCTTCTCAACATGCCGACAACATGAACTAAACTCTTCCAGGCCTCATCTACAACAAAAGTGTTTGAGGTCGGATCAAAGTAGATGTTCGCAGACAGCCAATAAAGAAGCATCATGCAAATTTATAACAAATCTACATAGGCTTGTGTAGGACGTAAGACTGGAATTACCGACGACTCGTTTCAGGCTGTTCAGAATCGGTTCTTTCATTTAACTGTAAACTTTTCAGAACTTTTACATTTACAGACAGCTATATTACAATCTACATGAAATGTAATATCCGAAAAAGCGTAATAGGAGCTCTTTAATTTCTAATGCGTATTTCTGGGTAGACAGTGATTAACCAAATTATTCTTTCAGTCAACCAGGGTATTAGACAGTGACAAGACAAGAAAGTTATTACTGCAACTCAAACAGTAGAGCATTGTGCTAGTGTAACAGAGGCCAGCTAGTGAGAGCTATGCAGGTAAACCTCACTGTCCTGATCTCAAGTGGTGCACCAGTGACTGATGCGGTTTTAGCGTCCTTGTTAGCCAGCCTGCCTCCCATGCCAGAAACACCGGTTCGAGACCGGGAGTGTCACACTAGCAATACCAAAGTATTGGGTTTGATTACGAAATAATGCATGGACTGATGAAATATATACATTGAATGCAGCCCCACGTGAGATGGACTGCTTTCTTATCAGTTGTGAACATTAGCAAAACTCATAACTGATGTGAAATAACGAATTGGTTCGCAGATCACAAGTAGCTACCCGATTTTGGAAAACTGCTTTCACAAAAACAAAACAAACCAATCTGTGACTTGAAATGAATACATAAAAAAATTCCGGAACATCTGAGAGGGCCACATTGACTATTTTAACAATGTCTTTACTAACTTTCTGGACCTTAAATATGGTAGTTACGTTGCTTTCTATTGAGGATAAAAAAAACTCTTAGATTTCATCAAAAAATATTTTAATTTATGTTCCAAAGATGAATGAAGGTTGTACGGGTTTGGAACGACATGAGGAAAAGTAATTAATGACAGAAATTCCCTTTTTGGGTGAACTAACCCTTTATGGTCATTTATTGGCATATGGCTCCCAGAAAAAAAAGTTCTTTATACAGTATATTTTTCAGATTATTAAAATGTTCATCACACTAAGAAAACTGTTCTTTTTGAAGAACTGCTCGCTAATTTTTTTTTTTTTTTTTTTTTGAGAAACCCAAAATGGTTCTTCAGTGGTCTTTTGGGACCTTATTTTTTGCTTCCTTTAGCCAAGGCTTTAAAAAAAAAAAGCATAATTGTACTTTTGTTGAGAACTTAACATGATATATATATGGCTGAATGTACTACAATTGTTCATACCTGTTTTAGATTGTTCTCAATACTAGGTATTTCAATGCTTCTCAGTAAAGTGATATGACGCACTTTAGGGCAGTTTGTGTAATGTTCCGCATCAGTTCCACAGTTCACATCAACTAATTTTGATTGATGACAAGGTCTTGTAAAGTCAACAATTAAAGCCCCAGGGTTTCAAAACACTTGAACATCAATACTTAATATCATCTTCATAAATATCTCTGCATATTCACGGCATGCAAACCTGAAAATTCCATTTAAGACAGCTGTCATCAGTTGTCACAATCAATTATGCAAATAAAGATAGGATGAATTATTGATTGCATGCATACTGATCAAGGATTAAGGGTTGTGTCTTGCATGTTTTAGAGGTAGAGATGAATGATGAGGGTCAGGGAACGGTGAATATTTGGGTTTGGAGTTTGTTTAAGGTGTACCGAAAGTTCTCTCTGGTCCACTGCTGTCTCACTGCACTAGCCAAAAAGCCCAGAAGCATAAACACGCGAGTCCGAATTCAGCCAGTACCCTGATGGATTCCTGGAAAGTTTCACTGCCAAGCACCAGACACTAAAAATATACCTGCATTTGACAAATTTGTGGGGGCATGACTTGCCGGTCGGTGGTATGTCTGAATGGTGAGTGTAGATGCATAGGAGAAAACCTGATATTTGTAGATTACAAACCATGACTCTTAACAAGATGAAAAGGCTCTTAATCTCAATGGATGTTGGAATGAAAGCTACTGTTTGTATTTGTGTGTCTGTGATTGTGATGATTATATGTGAGTCTATTTACTGTGTGCCTCGGTACAGTATGTGTTTTTGTGGATGCTGTGAGTAAACACCAGGATCAGACCCCAAGAATAGTGTGGGAATACGTCTTGCCACAAGCAGCGCTCCCATAGAGGGTCTCGGGTTCCTCCAGTCTCTCCTATCATCTCTCGATCTTCTCATCTGGAACCCTTCCCAGAAACTTTGGCCTAGGGAAAAGACTGAGACCTCTCTCCCACACACAAACTCAGACCCGGCCTTTAGCGATCTGCCAAATATGGCCGCTCTGTACACTCACGCAGCTTCTAAAAATAGCCAGATATTCACATGATGTGTCATTTAGAATAATATTAGTGGCACACAAGCCTTAAAGCAGGTCATTGCCTCTATGATTGGCTGGCTGAGTATGGGAGTGCATGGGAGTGGGCTGCATGTGGGATGGCTTCTTTCTGCTCTGGTTTTATTCCTGAGTCTTTCATGAATTCAAAGCAAACAAAGTTAAAATACATTTAGGCAAATAAGGTGATAATCTTGCTATATTCAATAACATTATATATAACAATAGCATCTAGTAAACTCCCTTGTTATCTCCTGACTACATAGGCAGCTGCTTTCAAGGACCCACATAACCAGTGTTGGGAACGTTACTTTGGAAATGTAATAAAGTTAAAGATTACAAGTTACCCTATTTAAAATGTAATAGTAGTGTAAGTATTTTAATTACTTTAATAAAGTAATGTAACGGATGACGTTTGATTACTTTTTAATTACTTATCTAATTTATAATGAATGTTTTTAACTTTTAAGGCCTATTAACACCAAGAACAATAACTATACAAATAACGATAAAGAATTAGTTCTAAAAATCGTTCTAAATATAAAGGAATAGCACTGTCCACACCACAGCTCGGATAACAATATTGAGAAACAATGTCATTGGGATCACTTTCAGAACGATTTTTTTCCAGCTGTTGAATTATAAAACACTGGCAGCCAATCAGAATCTGTTCTAATTTAAGGGCTCACGCATTTAAAATGACAGACATCATTGCCGAGAAGTTAATCGCCAAGGACCAGAAAAACACCCTTTTCAATTATACTTAAAAAAATGGATGTAGGAAAACAATTGGTCATACTCTCGGAATAGATGCTGAGAAGTATTAATGATGAAATCATTATGCCAGGCTAGCAAACATTGTAAGATAAAATTGCCTCAGGTATCCACCGGGAACGAGACACTGTGCCGATGATGCTTTGGGGAGCAACTCTCGTGAACGCTTCTGAACACATATGTCAACTAATCCAAGGGCGAGAGTGAACGTCAAGGGCGGGTGATGTCACAATCAGGAAAGGATAAAGGCATAACCGGCCAGACCAGCTTTAGCTTCAAATAGCCAAAGTAAGTCGAGGAAGTAAAGCTTTGGAGGCCACCATACTGGCTTACCAGAAACCCCATTTGTTTGGATGCAGGGTGCCCCCTATTATGCCCAAATACAATCTGATCCGATTTCCTCCACAGAGTAGCTCTGTGGACATAGGTATCCAGTGCTCGCACTGGGCACACAATATTCAAAGTTTCTTGGTCTGGTTCAGAGAACGGAGGACAGAAAGCTTGCAACACAATAGGCCGTGTTATATTGTTCAGAACCTTAGGGACATATCCTGGTTTAGGGTAAAGGAACACTTTGACCATCGCCGGTGCAAACTCAAGGCATGAGGGGGATATTGATAGGGCCTGAAAGTCTTCTACTTTCTTTAAGGACGAAATAGCTAGAAGGAAGATGTTTTTTTGAGTCAAAAACCTTTCTGAAACTGTTTCAAGCAGCTCGAAGGGAGCTTTAGATAAACCCTCTAAAACATTGGCCACAGTCCCAAGCTCAACCTCAAAGTGCCATGAAGGAAACGGGTTATCAACGGGTTTCTCTCTAGAGTTGTACTATCCAAAGGAGCATGATAAGTACAACTCCAGAGTGGAAGCCCTGGTAGCCCTGATGAAAAGCGATCTTGTAAGAACTCTAGGACTGGACCGACTGGGCAGTTTACTGATTCTAACTGTCGCATATAACACCAAGAAGCAAAAAGTTTCCTTGTGGATGGAGCTGAGTGGTATGGAGTGAAGTGACTTTTCCCACTAAAGCTGATGTTTGATTTAAGGGCTTAGTGAGAAGCACGGGAGCCTCCAGGGATGATGCTGATTTGGTAGACAGATCTGTTCAGCATCTGTTCAGCCCTAGGCATCATCCAAAAACTATACTCTTTCAACCTCCTTATATCAGAATATCTCGGCTGGCCAATCTATATTTAACTATGTTTAACTCATACGCTCGGGAGAGAGGTAGCGAATCATTCTTGTGCACCACCAACAATCACCATGTTTTGTTCCTCAGAACTAGATAGGTGAAGCGGGCAGAAGAAGCCACAGAGCAGTCTTCTGACATCTGAGTCTTCTGACACCACAAGGCAGTGCCCGTCTCAAACCCCTCTGAAAGATCCATTTGCAATCCCCATGATCTTGAAGGCTGACAGAGCATGATCCACTCCCAAACACATTATACACAAGTCATGTAAATCTCCGCCCATGATGAAGTGAGGGCACGGAGGAACACACTGCTTGAACGAATGAGTCCTTTCCTATTTATGAGGTCAACCGCCCCTGACATTCACTTTCACCAATGGATGCTCAGAAGCGAAGTCTGAAACACATTTCTAATCCCGGGAATAGCATATTGACTGGCGACAGCCCATGACATCATAACAATGAGACCCACGTGTATATAAGGGGCGCCCAGATAACATGTCATCCATCTATTTTCTGAAGGGACTGTAAGCTGGCAGGCCCCGAGGCATGGCTAAGAGACGCAGCATCTCTTTCCTTGTTCTCGGGCAACTATGGTTACATACTTAAACTGAGATGTTCCCTTTCAAGAGGGAACTTCGAGCTGCGTCAAGTGCTAGGGGAACGATATTCCCATGCCACCATGCTGAGGGGAGTGCATGCCAATGTGTGGCAGTGTGACTACTGGAACCAACAACTTCAACAGAAGGGGTCCCTTTAAGGGAGCGTGGCTATGGGGCCTGAAGGCCGCCCAGCCAGTAACTTCTCAGGGGAACAAAGTCAACCCTGGATGCCACCAGGGAGGCTGACCTAGTTTCTAGCTGTACTAGCCACCTAGTCTGCCAACAACCTGTCTCTACACACAGAAGTCTCACAAAGAGGCATCCATAAAGACGGACTGCAGAAACGGCAGTAGACCAGCTCGGACTGGATCTTAGAGATGGGCATCCTGAAGAGCAGAACTCATTGAAGTGCTATCGACCCTTGCGAACGAGGGGAGTTACTCTGCTTGATCCTAGGATCTATAAAGCACCTATGTTTCAAGAGGCCAAGGAGGCCGTGCACTCTAAAAGGAAACCCTCACGAGGAGAGTGCTCACAGCCTAAGGGCTGATCTAACTGGGAGGCCTCGGGAGAAGCCAGCAACACTACTAACATGTAGTCTCCGGGAGGCCAGAAAGGCCAACCACCTGGTATTGAGTCTTGACTGGCAGAGAAGTAACCATACTGTAGGGAATTCACCTTCAGAGGGGCCAACTAACAACTCAATGCCAAATCTCAACTGTTTACTGGCTAAATTTAGTCATTGCTAGCTGCCATGGACCCATTTGTTGGGGGCTGGCTC
Source organism: Opsariichthys bidens (assembly GCA_037194245.1). Lineage (NCBI taxonomy): Eukaryota > Metazoa > Chordata > Actinopteri > Cypriniformes > Xenocyprididae > Opsariichthys > Opsariichthys bidens. Next base: position 29,363,398 of record CM074281.1, on the reverse strand, counting down.
TCAGGGAGGCCTGCAAAGGCCAGCTACCTGATAGCTAGCTGTCAAGGGCCTGCAACACTGGGGCTCACACACAGGGAGGCCAACACACTAAGGCCAACAAACTGAAAAGAAGCAATTGCTGGCTGCCAGATACCCACATTGCTGGGAATATGCCCTCGGAGAGGAAAGGCCTGCTAAGGCCTACAATCTTACGCAAAATATGCACCTCTACCAGAAAACCCAATCTAAAAAGTACCCACACACGAAGAGGTTTCCTAAGGCCTACTTATCTCAAAAGCAAGTCATTGCTAGCTGCTAAGAACCTCAAAACCAAGGGGGTTTGCATACAGGGAGGCCTGTCAAGGCCTACTACCTGACAGTAAACTTCTGCTAGCTGTCACATAGCCAAAGTGCTGGGGACTCGCTCACAGGGAGGCCTGCTAAGGCCAGCCACCCGGAGTGTGTCCTGTTGCTACAACATCCACACTAATGGAGCTCACCACAGAGAGGCCTGCTAAGGCCTACTATCTGAAAGCATTTAAAATAGCTATCAGAAACCCATTTACTGAGGACTGTTCACAGGGAGGCCTGCTAAGGCCAGCTACCTGACAGTGCATGTGCTGGCTGCTAGGAGCTCAACATGGTGGAGACTCACTCTTAAAGGAGGCCTGCTAAGGCCTACTACCTACTACCTTAACAAGTCTATTAGCGGCGATAGACTATTAAAACATTTGCCTAAGAATGGGACCTATTCTGCCTCTACACCAACCTTGTGCTTGTGTGTGTAATCTGGTGTCAGATAGCGAGTGACACACACTTAGTTTGTGCCTTTCATAATTGCCACAATAGTGTTTCACAAATAACAGTCCCTGAGGACGAAAAGAGGATGACATGGGCGCCCCTTATATACACGTGGGTTGCATTGTTATGATGTCATGGGCTGTTGCCGATCAATATGATATTGTCAAGATTAGATGTGTGTTTCAGACACCGGTTCCCACGAAGGTAGTTCCCCTAGTGCTTGACGCAGCTCAAAGTTCCCTTTCGAAAGGGAATGCTATGTTTACGCTCTTTCTACTTTGCAATATTGAATGAAAAACATGTAGGCCAACCTTTTTGAAGAAAGTCTCATATATTCATCAAGGCTGCATGTATTTGATCAAATATACAGATTAAATTAACTTTTATCAATCTGAATATTTTAAAATGTAGTTTATTCCATTAGCAGGCATTACTCCAGTCTCCAGTGTCACATGATCCTCCAGAAATCCTTGGAATATGCTGGTTTGCTGCTCAAGAAACATTTCTTATTATGATCAACTGTTGAAAACAGCTGTGCTGCTTAATATTTTTTGATACATATTAGGAATCTTTGATGAATAGAAAGCTCAAAAGAACAGCATCTATTTGAATTTAATGCATCATTGCAGAATAAAAGTATTAATTCCTTTAACAAAAAAAGGGTGTATGTGCACCATCTTGATATTATTTTTTCACTTGTCACAATGTATTCTCTTATTAATTTCTTTGCAAAGAATATATGCAATCCTGTCTTAAAATATGTTTTAAATGAAGTGCGTCTTTGATGCCTTAAAATATGATTAAACTGGGTTTTGGAACAAAACCAAAATAAATATTTTTGAAAACTCATACAGCTCCAAATACAAATATTCATTACCTGTCTATAATATCTGAGCCAGAACAAACTCAACAAAATCCAGGAGTGATGCCTTAATATATGGACAGAAATCCATGAGAATTCTTCAGCTTGAAAACAAAGGGGATAGTCCCAATTTCCCTCAGGACATTTTGCTGTAGTACAATAAGCAGAATTCCAGACCAGAGTCTCACCGGCAGCTGGGCTTCCATTTATACCATTCCCATGGCCAGAGGAGTCTCCACAAAGTAATCAAGGAGCCACATATCTTCCACCACATGGTCCCACCCTATAGGCAAATCTCATCTTTTCCTCCTCCACCATAGCCAAACTACACTCAGGGGTACACAGAACGTGTACATTGACCAATTACACTAGCCAGTGCCAATGGGCATCAGCTTCATAGGAAGGTCTCTAGTGAACAAAACATGGTTACTACTAGAAAGTGAGTTGTTCTAAAAGAATGTGAATGTTCAGAGTCATTAAAGAAAAAAAAACTACAAGAGACACAATGATTCAACAGCTGCTTCTTTATAGAGATCAATAATCCAGAGGAAAAGCTCTCCCACTATTTAAATGGAAAAGAATGGATTCAACTTCTTGGAGTGCTGAAGGAGAACAAAATTGCATGTGATTTATGATGAAGGCAAAGGCAATATGGCCTTCTGTGCAATTTGAAATGATGATTATAGACCATAACTGTGGTTCAATATTGGAGACTACACTGTGCTTATTGTACAAAACTGCTCCTTCTCTTTCACAAAAGGAGCACAGCAATCCTATACATTGTAATACACAAGCCCTCCACAGCTAATCCAGGAGTATTATAAACCCCCCACGCACAGCCTCAACCTTTGTTCCTTCAATATAAAGCTAATAATGCTCCACATGGCAGTCAGCATATGTAGGGCATTAATATTTAAGGCCAGAGGCTGAGAGGGCAGGAATGAGAGCAGCCTTTTATGACCAGAGACAACATTATGTATTAATGACCATCTTAATAACCAAACACCTCATATGACTGAAACCGCATAAAATCTCCAGCAGCACTTAAACAGACTCGACCTGCAATGAAAGTCAGCTGTGGTGATGATATTAACACTAATAATACATGAAAGTCAATGTGCTCATTTTTCAAATGATTTGCTTGAATGGGATAGAAATTAATATGAAGGGTTTTGAGCCACATTATTTTGATTCATCAATTAGCTGGTGACATAGTATAGTCTATATACTCAGCAAACCCATTAAATATCGATTTCCGTGATGAGCTGCCAACATTTACTTCATTATACTGCACTGCCACACATCTGGTGAAGTATACTTATTACTGGTGCTTATTAAAGCAAACATCATTATTTCTGTTGCTGCTACTAAAGATTAGGGATATTAACAAATATAGCACTTTACACTATAGTTCTGGTCCTTCCTTCTGATTGGTCGAGCTGCCTTCAAAAAGTGCTGATATAGCAATCCAACACACTCACGCTTTTTTGCACATTCCAGACAAGCTGTTATTCTGTTTATCAATAGTGAGGATTTCTGCAGGTGACATCGTTACACCAGCTGGTGGCTATCTTTATATTTAAATAATTCTCTCAAATGATTCATTCAAAACATGCTGATTCATTCAGGAACTTTCATTCAAGTGACTGCTTTTTTGAATGAGTCATTGAATCCTTTACTCGACTGATTTGATCAAAAACATTAAATGATTCAGCAACGAAACAAGTGGCTTTTTGAGTGAGTCATTTGAGTCAGTCTCTCAAAAGCTTCGTTCAAAATGTCTGTTTCATCCAGGAACAAAAGTGACTGTTTTGAAAATAAATAAGTTAATAATTTATCTTTCAGGAACGATACAATAGAATGATTAATTGAATCATTTACTCAACCGATTTGTTCAGAAATGCCGCCCTTCAAAAACAGAACACGTGGCTGTCATTTTAAATGAATCATTGCATCGTTCTGCACTGCTAGAAACAGAAATGCAAAATCAAATAATTCAGATTGTTGGGGTTTAGTAGGCTACTATTACTTTTCTTAACTGTCGTATTTCAGGTTCATAATCAAGTGTATTAATCAAATAAAAAAAATATATCATAAGATAATAATTTGTCTCATAATAATAATTTGCATTAAGATGATGGTCTTGGGCTCCTAACATTTCATAATCTCACCTGTGGTAGTACAGAATAATGATATATTGAAATTATGCATTTCGTATTCTATAATTCATGTTCTGTAATGCATACTGAATAAAAGAGGGAGAGAGAAAAGAGAGTGAGTATGCTGTGATATATGGCACATCATGCTGAGTTAGGTGACAGAAGGCCCAGTGTCTTTACCCAGCGGCATTGCAGGTGATTCATCCATACATTAATTAACAGCCCATTCATTTCGTTTAATAACTCATAATGCATAATTTAACACTGTTCTTCCTCTATCATATTGCTGTGTCTAGCCATTTTCTTTCTGTTCTTTCAAACATACTTAAACACACACGAAACTTCTTGATTTGTTGCCCCATATAAATAACTGACTATAGTGATGTGAGATCCGTTACAGGAATGCGACTCCTCTTTGAGAGGTGTGTGGAGAGCGAGGCGGATATATCCTCGCTTGACCTCTCTGAGATAAAAAAAAAATAAAATAAAAATGCTCCAGAAAAAGTTGAAATGAAGAGGGCTTGTGTCTGTTAGAAATATATAATTACATCCTAAGTGCTCTCACATTTCTGCTATCTTGGCAAAACATCTGCAGAGAACCATGACAGACTGTGAGGGATCGCTGTTGTTGTTTTTGAGGGTTTGTCGCAGTCCTGATCTATGTGTCTCATTCATTTATTAGTTTAATCCACAGAAATTGCACTATAAAATCTCTTAGCACCCTACAAGACCAGTTAGTGCCCACAGCGGGGGCACAGTAGTCATTGCACAGGCCGAAGGGGGCAATTATGCCAAACCAGCAGTGCCACTGTCTGAGACACTACCCACAAATATGAGCCACCAAAACACTTTGCCATCATGTTTCCCTGTATACTGTATGTTTTCTCTGTACCTATTTCTGAAGGATGAAAATAAGTACACTTTGGAAAGTGATACCCGTCTATTTTTTCTTCTATTTTTGCACCAAAAACAGTATTCATGGTTTATATGGCAAATCTGTGATATCAAATAAAACATGTGTGTGTGTGTGTGTGTCTGCTAAACTGTCTACGAGTGTCTCCAGACGTTGACATTCTTACTTTACAAGCTAAAAATGTCATTGTTCAGATGCATTGTTTTTCTTTCTTTTTTTTCTTTAGTTGAGTGTCTTGAAATGTTTATCCCACAAATGCAGTAATGAAAGGGTGGGGCTGTGGAGGATTTAAGAGTTTCAGCAGGACATGATATAACTTGCATAAATCTGAAACTCAATGATGAATTCACGTATGTTTAGTTACAAATAAGTAAAAGTAAACTCACTCACAACATAAAAACATTTACATACAGACTCTAAAAGTAATATTTGCTTTGTTTGTGTGTTTAAAGCCAGTGCCAGTCATAATGCTATTTGTGTGTGTGTTTTTTTCATGATTTATGAGGACACATTTTTTTTTTTTTTATGAGTCCTCATATTTTTATTATAACTGTAAAAAGGCAGAATGTTTTCTGTGATGGTGTTGGTTTAGGAGTAGGGTTAGTGTAGGGTGTTCATGTTCAGTCCATTCCGCCTATGGAATGTTCTCACTAAGATAGCAAAACAAACCTCTCTGATCCATGTATTTCTGTTTGGACTCTGTTTACATTTGCTCAATGTGTGTTTCCGCATGAGGACACGATCCGCTATTGTGAACCCATTTGTTAGTTTTCCCTCATTGAGTCAATTAATCTTATTCTCTACTTAATAGCATATTTTATGGTGCTTTGTGTCAAAAGTATAATCTGTTTTTTTCAGCGTTTTGACATTTTTGAACTTGAAATGTGTCCATTCACTTTATTAATTAATGTGTAATTAGTCAAATTAATTAATTTATGTTTTATTTCAAACTTTGTATTGTATTAATGCCATTTTTTTGTGTGTGTGTGTGATTGTGTTGAATTTTTTAAATTACAATTTCTATTCCGGTCATTCCAATTCAGATTCCAATTCAACATCCTCTCCCGGGGCTCTGCTGTGAGCTGCTGTGTATCTTTATTATTAGACTAGAAGGCCACATGCAACTCGTTTAATATACTTGAACATTTTGGCATTTTCAATTTCCTTCAAATCTTACTCTGACATTTTTTTTTTTACCTTGACCTCCCTCAACCATTTTCAAATGCCCCAGGCCATCACATACCAAAAAGAAAAAAACTAAATAAATAAATAGCGGGAGTTGAAGGGGAAAAAAGGAAGGCAGATTGGACACCTGTGCATAAACTGGGATGAACACCACTAAGTCATGAGGGAGAGAAGGAGAAGAGAGGGAGAGGAGTACAGGAGTAATATCATCATTACGGAGAGTCAGTTTCCTCTTGAGATCGCCACAGGGGCCAGTCTGAGCGAGCAGCACAATTAGAGCTTCAGGCCTGGTCACATTAAGCTAGCAGCAGCACCATTTAACGTAACACTGGGTGAGTTTTAAAATCACCTTTTCCCATTGTTATATCTTTAACTCTCTCAGAGGCAAACAAAGACCCAAGTGCATTTAGACATGCTGAAAAGGTGAATCTCTTGAACACCGTTGAGAATAAAACGTAAAAGAAAGAGTGCACCAAATCTGCGATCGTAGAGAGTGTCTAGCATTCCTCATAATGTAAGCTTAAACTGTGCTGCTAAGCTACTCAGAATAATATATCACATGGTATAAATGTTTTAAAACTACAGCCTTGCAGTTAGTGGTGTTAGTAGATGTTAAAGAAAAAAATCTGTTCCAAAACCTAGTGAGATGCCTACCTAGACAGCATTGTAGGCCTTTACTCCCAGTGTGAGGACTGTTAAAAGTGTAGGCAGTAATGGCATTATTATAAAATAGGGTTTCCCAAACTGTGGTTCTTCTTTGAAGAACAGCAGGGAGTTTCTTGACTTGATGAAAAGCTAATAATTAGGGATGCACTGATAGATATTTTTTTGGCCAATACCAATTTGAACAAACCACTATTGGCCGTTTGTGATACCTTTATAACTTTTGTCATTAAAATAGATACTGTTTCGATGATGCTTTAAATTAGCAAATTTTAAAAACACATGCAATAAATTATTAGCTATTTTTTTGCTGCGTTATCACAACATTGAACATATCCATTTAACACTCAACAGGCCAATATAAATACATAAATAAAACAGAACAATGATGCATTTGAAATACACATTGCTTTTCAAGGATGTTTAAAAGTATGTTCAAAAGTAATCAACGTTAACAATATACGTCTGTATAAATTAAATATATATTAATCTTTATTAAAGTTACGAAAGTTATTAGACAGAGTCTATTGCTGGACTGTGTTAATACTGTGAGAGACTCACCAAGATGGGCATTTTGATATAATTTTGTTTGAATTTGCAGATTCAAGTGCAAAAAGATGTGAAAGATAAGTCAATTCAGTATTTGTTGTATGGTTGTATTATTTTATTTATTTATATTTTGTGTGGTTTTCATTTGAGTTGGTAAGAATTTAATTATTTTAGCAATACTAACTTTCTATTTTGCAAACATGAGTATCACTTGCTGAATGAGTGCAGCATTATAAAGCATTTAATATGCTTGCTCTCAAACCATGCCACATGCACCACTTGTCACCATGATGGTAACTTTCCAAAAAACCCACATAAAACAAAACTTTTCTAAATTAGCAAAACATTTATTGCTTCTAAATCTCCTACTTAACATTAATTTTGCACACTAAATAAATAAATAAATAATATATTTTAACTCTTAATTTAGATTTTTTATATATTTGGACTGGAAACCAAAAGTAAAAAAAAAAGAAGAAGAAGCATTTTTTAAGTGCACTTGAGAAGCACCCCTATGCTGCCTTTAAAAGCCAATCAAATAAAGGTACCTCAGTGGCTTAGGACATTATCATTGGATTTGGGTGTTCCTGGTTGCCTCCGCTCTTCCATTATAACATGTTAAAACAAAAAGAAATAAATCTTTTAGATATAAATACATGCTTTAATAGCATGTTTTTTCTTTCTCCCATGTTTTTGCATTCTATAAGCATTGGAAGAGCACATGTTCACTCCCACTAATGCTGTCCAGCTCACCTTAATGTTGTTGGCTGATTGTTGTCTCACAGTGCTTGCAAGTACAAAAAGCTTAAGTGAAGCCATTGTTCTTAACCTTTCACCTAGTCCACGTAATGGAGTTTTGAATCACCCTCTGGGCTCCACTTCGCTTTTGACAGCTCTCAAATAGAGAGCTCAGTACGGACAGATAAAGAGATCAGTTCTGCACTGCTGTACAAATAGAACCTGTCACAAATAAGCAGACCTTTATGGAGCTGTTATATAGAAAACCTTAGAAGTTCACATTCTCTTCACTGGAATCTCATGTAATCCAACAAAAATCCATGACAAGTCCCTTACTAGGGACATAAAGCTCTTTATATAGAAATAATATAAGCTGGTTTATCTTGCAATTCCTTCATCTGAGGTCGGCCTCTAAACAATGCAGCCTCTTTGAAGATTGATGTCATGATGAGCAGAAACAATGGAGCAGTGATATACTTACTGCTTTATGTAGCAGTCTGTATTATCTAACCTCCTTGACTTCCACCTACTCAGCTAGATACAAAAGTTGCCCTCGTTCATTGTAGTGACCCCATTGCATCAGTGGCGACCCATATGTGAATGATCAATATAGTCCAGCATCACACTTGCTCCACCTCTTGAATTATGAGGCATAAGGTTCATATAGGTTTTCCCACTACGAACATGCTAAAGGTGAAATATATACAGTAGAAGAACCTCCTGGAAAGGATACTGAAATCTGCGGCAGTGTAAGATACATTACTATAGATCCAGAGAGCCATATTTGCATCAACCTAACTTTATACGCACTCATACAGAAACTGGCATGTGACATTAAATAACCTTTTTCTTCTCTTTTTGATGGACCAACGGATAAATCATTCAAATTGCTACATGTTTAAATGTTTTACTGCATGTTTAGTTTTTGTTGTTACCTTTGACAATATGTTAAAGACCACTTGTGGTGAAAATCACATTTTTAATGTTGTTTTTATGTCTATGTGGTAGGGGTGTGACAAGACCCCTATCCCACGAGACGAGACGAGACACGAGATTGGGTTCACGAGACGAGATTTTTATAGTATTTTTAAGAAATCCTCAATAATGAAACGTAAGAAGGGAAAAGAGTCTTTTATTCAACTGAAAATCATAAAATGCAAAAATGTTGGCGCATTTTGAAATCAACTCGTAATGCATGTCATTTTACTTCTATTTTAATGAATTATTTGCAGTAAAACAACATGCAAACACTGCTAAATGTTTTGCCACAAAATCAACCAATTGTTTTCTGGCCTGTATAATTTCACATGAGAAATCTCACTGAACTTCTTTCTACAGATTGAACATAAAATAAACAGTATTAATAAAATAAACATAAAAAATTCAAATAACACTTTAAGTGTCACTTTAACTGCAGTACAAAGTTGACCATTTCCCAGTCACTATTGATTGTGTGGCTGTAACTGTTATATAGCTCTGCGTTCACCGAGAAGTCCAGCCGTCAGCAGTGACAGCGATGCTTTCTGCCTCTTTAGGGGCCGTTCACATTACGGAAAGGTCGAAGATGATCGGTTGGTTCTTGTCACATGTACTGCGGTGCGCTTGCGGAATTCTGAAAAGTTGAGATGTTTTCATCTCGCCGCGGCACATGCACGCCAGGAAAAAACGAGCGTGCCACCGCATGCGCGTCGCGACCGCGTCGCTTCCATTTTGCACGAATGAAAATGCGCGCGATATGTGAACGGCCCCTAAGAGTCTGTACAACCTTGGCCGAGGTGTACGGCATAGTTTTCTCACAATGTTTACATATTGTTTATGTCTTGTGAGTTATTCTTTCGCCGTTTATTATTTCTACTGGAACACCAAAATGTTTCCACACAAACGATTTGAAAGCGGCGGGGGCATCTTCAATAATAATTTCACCCTCACACTGATAGCACGACGAGACAACTTTTCACCTCGACGAGATCTCGTCACACCCCTACTATGTGGTGTTTTTAAGCAAATTCGTAAGTCAACACCATGGCTGAGTATTTTCTCTTTAAAATTGCAGTGGAAAAAAAAATAGCTGGTGTCTGTGACGTCACAAACTACTTTGTAACCAATCAAATCAACGTGTCGGCGGGTTTAGCATATCATTAACAGCGAACTAGCAGGGGAGCCTCGAGAGAAGCCAGGTTATCATGATATATTTTTCTGTTGATATGAAAAACCCAATATGATGTATATTACGACGTTATGATGAACTATGCCTTTCTCTTCTAGCGTTCTGAGTCTTTCACAGCATTTGATAGGATAGTGAGATGGCAAACATGGTTTGTGTAACGTTAGCACATTATTTTTACAGTCAAGCAAAAGGTTAATCATATTAATTACCGTTGTGTGTACGATGTTGTGAAGAGCGATATCTTTGTGCAGCATTTACATCAGTAAGTTGACCGAGTGGATCTCCGACCTGGCGCGAGTGAGTGGGGGCGGGGCTAATTTGCATATTCATTGATCTGTGTATATTAAATGAGGCAAGGTTGTAGAGTAACATTCAAGGTGTTTTAAGGCATGAAGATTTTTTTTCAAGGGAAAAAACATTGAAATCTGTAATTTGGTGCTCAAAGATGAGTTTTAAGAGATTAACTAATTTAAAGAGAGCATCTCTTCCTTTCATCACCATTATTGGTAAACTAATTACTTTATTTATTTTTAAATATTTTATTCAATTGGTTATAAATGCATTTAACCTTTTTTGCTATTAGCTCTTCCAAAACAATAATTCACCCTTAATGACATGTATCTAATCTTGCCAACCCCTGCTCTAAGAATGATACGTGAAAGAAATTACTACTGAAATGTCAAGCAACGATTCATCCTGACCCATGAGGCCTGTATCAAAGAAGATATCTCAGGCTGAATGTGTTTTATTCATGTCTTCTGTTAATTTTCATATCAGAACACTGATGCAAACTGAGTTTTATTCATGAGGTAAGCTAAACCATGAAATGTAGATGACGGCGGGTCCTTAACAAGTCTCCTTGCCCATATGCCTACACCGTCCCATCCCCCCACTCCGTCTCCTCTTCATTCCTGTACTCTACAACAGGGGTTTTCAATCTTTAATGTTACGGACCCCAAATATGATCATCCTTGTGCGAGGGACCCAATACTAAAATTTAAAAGGCAGCTATATTTTCATGTATAAAGACAGAATTTATACTGTGGAAAAAAATAAAATACTACATATGTGTAAAATATATTTGAAAAATATTTAGTTTCTATTGTTACATTATGACCAGTGTTATTTTATATCAGTTGAAAAAAGAGGAAAATATGCTAAAGAACTGAATATCCTAAAAACACTATTTTGATTGTCTTTTTTTAAAATGTTTGTCTGCATGTGTGTTTAGTTTAGTCACCTGTTCTTGATGATATTTTTTTATATATATGAATTAGTTTTAATTTTTGTACTTTCTACTTTCATTTGAACCCCTGATGGTTTATCATCATTTATAAATGACGCAGAGAAAATCATATGTAAAATACATTATTTTTATTATTTTTATGCACATTATTTGATTTTAGCCTTAAATATACTTACATATAAAGCCATTATTTTATTCTCCCATAGAGGTTTAATTTTTGTACCTGAAGTTTTAGTCATTTTGTTGTGTGATTTTTTGTAATTGTATTATTAGTCAGATTTACCTTCTGTTATGCAGACTCTTATTTTGACATTTTTTACTGCTTTTATCATCTCCTGTATTTTGAGTTTATTTAAATAAAGGCTATTGGATGTATTATTTTTTATTTATTTGCCTAAAATCAAATTAATATAGTTAGTTTAATTTCATTTTAAACTATTATTATTGTTATGATTATTATATTTTTCTCTTCCTTGTGGCCCCTAGTGCTGCACCTCTAATGCCAGTTTGAAGACCTCTACTCATCAATATTGTAACTGCATCCTGTTGTCATTGTTTTCATCAAGACTTCTGGACTAAATTAGTCAACATAGGGGCAAACCGTAATCCAGATTAACCAGGAAATAAATATGCTGAAATAGTGCACATTGAATTGCACACAAAATGCTTGTTCCGGCCGTGTTTGTGTCGTTACATTATTTGCATAATACTTTTCATAAATGAGGTGCTAACATAACACAGACAAGGCGTGCAAATAAATCACGCTATATTAGTGGCTGTGATTCATTCTTAAAGCAAATCTTTTCCCTGAGGGTGTATTGGCACATATTTTCAGTTTCAGATCTGTATCTGAGTATCCTAATAAATAGGAATTTTGTGTGTTGGACTCTATATATGGCCTCTGCGAACTCCCCCTTTGTCATTTTTCATAATTATGCACTGTCTTTGGTCATGTGACTCTCACATTCATGCTTTTGATGTATAGATTTCATTGCCATGAAGGCCTCAGGGGAAATTGAAGATAATTGCAAGGAGAGGATACAAGGAGAATAATAGTGAACAACGTTGGTTTAACCTCGTATGCCATTCTATCACTTCACAGAAATTACCTCCAGGGCACCAAATTAACATTCGATACATGCTTGTTTATTGATGAAAAAGTCTTTTGTAGCACTTTGGACTTCATTATCGTGGGCAATGCATATTATTCAGATATATTTCATATTAATTCATCTCATGAAATGGTGTCAACAATCTGATCACCAGTGAAATGGTCACAGTTAAGTCTAGTTTGTTTTAGCTATCATGGACTTTAGTTGTTTTCATTCATCACATATGTTCCTTTGTTTGATTTTCCCACCACTCCTTTGTTACCATGGTCACCGTCATTGAGTTTGTTTGGTTCAGCCTTGGTCTATTAATCGCCTCGTTTGAGCTCCTATTTAAATGGTACCCTCGCGTTCATTCTCTGACTGATCACTGTTTTTCCCATCGTGCGATTTGCTGTTGTGGCTCAGGAAAGCTATCATTGGTTGAGTTTAACCAAATGTTTTTTGTCGTATTGTTATCAGCAACTCTTATGACAATGAAACTGTCCGTCACTGTTCTGGATCGGGGCTAATTACCATCACCTCGTAGACCTCCCAGACACTTCTGGACTGAACTGGAACGAAGCCATAATCCGGTGTCTATAGAGCGTCCTTTCCTGATCCAGGACGCAGCCAGACCCAGAGTCCGAATCACGGCCATCGACCGCGGAGAACTCATGTGAGCCCCCTGCAGATCTGCAAAACTCTACAGATAGAGAACTACCACCCACTGTGATGTGTCACCCAGAGCCAGAGGAGAAGAGGACAGTGTTGGCCCTAGTCCCAGAAGTGTGGCTCCATCATGAGTCTGACCAGGGGTGTGAGTCCACGACAACAGTGGGAGTAGTAAGTACGGAAAATGAGGACCAGCTGATTGACTTCAATGAGGAAGTATTGGTTCCCACCCTATGAACTGAGTTGTTCTTACCATTACCAACTCTGGTGGCACCATGAAGCCTCATCGAGCCCATCCAGCCCTATCAAGCTGAAAGTCATGCATCCACCTGGAGAGCCATGTGAGAGGATCCCTCAGGCCTCGGGTACTCTTGCTCCACCTCTGTCGCAATTTTTGCCACAGCATCACCGAGGTCTGCAGTGTCAGTGACGTTGCTAATTTCATCAGCTTTCCATCTGCGCCTATGGATCCATCGGCCCAGACTCCGTTGGTTGTCCCCTAGATGCCGTCAGCCATCTTGGCTCCTACCTCCAACGACTCCACCGTGGGCTGTCTACACTGGTGAGCTCTGGGTCTGCGCCATCAGGCATTCAACATTTTTGTTTCAGGGATTGCGTTGTCCTCCCATCACCATCGCTTCACTTCAGCCTCTCTCCATCCCTTTGCCATCTCTTCGTCTACCTCTAAAATCCCCTCCATACCTCCTTTTGTTGTTCTGTTACGGCACGAGGTCGTGCCTCGCCAGAGGGGAAGTTACTACCGTACCGTCACAGTTATGTCTAGTTTTTCTTAGTTATCATGGATTCCTTTGTTAAATCTTTTTCCACCACTCCTTTGTTACCATGGTCACCATCATTATGAATTCCTTTGGTTCAGCTGTGTTCTATTAATCATCTCATTTGAGTTCCTATTTAAGTTGTACCTTCACGTTCATTCCCTGTCTGGTCAAGTTTAAATTTAGTGTGTGTGGCCCTACCGTGTGGATCATTAAACTTTAACTTTTTCGAACTTTATTCTTCTGTCTTCTTCATCAGCCTGCAACAACCTGTGACAGACATAATACAAAGGCTGGCTGATTAAACAGCTTCCGGCCTTTCATGTCTCTTTCCTTTCCGACCCTCTCTTTTTCAGCCTTTCCTTCCTGTCTCTGTAAGACATACATTACAAGCACATCCTCCCACTCATGCAAACAGTCCCAAAACAGCATGTGTATCTGTGCTGCGCTGAGATTAAGTCTGACGATTGAAATCAATGACTCTTGCTTTACTCCAGCTCTCTCACTGCTTTCTCTGGCTGACTGAATGATTCATCCTCTCGTCATCCCTGGACTGAGTGGGAAGCAGAGGCGGAACTATGTGGGACTGTGTGGAGGAGAGAGGCAGGTGCACAGATCCACCCTCACAAACAAGGAAGCAAGCTGAGACGGAATCAGAGTTCAAACCCCTTCACCACAGATATAAAAGAGAATGGGAATGCACTGGGACTATGAGTGTAAAACTGAGGGGCACTTTTCTTGAAATTCCAACTTTTACTACTAAACTCTTGCTTTAACAAAAAATGTTACATAAACAATCGCCTTCTGTGTAACCCTGTTCTAATATGTTCTGAAGGAGAGTCAGACGTTAGTGGGTGAAGCTTACATTTACACAGCAAAATGATAAATGAAACATAATAGGATTGCCTAAATGAATTTATGAATGAATATTTTAAGGCTTCAATAATATCTTCAAAAATTTTAATTTTATTACTTGCACATATTTGGGACCCCATGGGTGGGTGGATAGATGAATGAATGAACCAATCAATCAATCAATGAACCAATCAATCAATCAATCAATCAATCAATCAATCAATCCTCTCTGAAGAAGATTTAAATTCTAGTTAAAATTCAACTGCAAAAATCAAGACATGAGACAAAAATATTTTAGTACATTAAGCAACAACATCTAAGGAGCTTCTAAAAAAAGGAGGAAAATTAAATGTTAATGCTTTTGCTTTCTCTTGCAAATGTTTTGCATTCCTCCAAGAATCTTTGCGTTTGCTGGCAAACAGCAAAATGTTTTGAGCACAAAGTGTCTCGGGGGAACTCAAAACTTTTGTGAGAGAGCGCAAAAAATGAAATATAGATTTTTTTCTCCCGTCTTATATGTATTTTTTTTCATCGCCATGTCCCTTTTGGGGGCTCTACCAAATGTCAAAAACACCAAATGTCAAAATCAAACTTTATAATGGAAGCTGTTGTGGTGTTATTTTGTCTATTCTGTTTTTCTGTATTCCCTCCCACCAAACAATACAAATGATCTCTAACAGAATTCATCATGGACTCAACAGTTATTAAACCTATACATCTGTAGAATTGCATATCTCTGTAATAGGGCCTGAATATTGATGGCACAGGGAGAATGTCTGATGAGACAGGACAGATAATGAATGCTTTAACAGCTGTGTAATTGAATCAAATTCATATTACATGATCATGATTTGAGCTCTTTGTTGTTTCCTCCATAATGCATAGCAGGATATGGCCTGATGACAAGAAAAAAAAAATTGAAGCAAAAAGTAAGTCATAAAAAAACAAGGTCATGGGTTTGATTCCCAGGGAATATATAAAAAGAAATATATACACATTTGCATTTAACAGACCCTTTTTTCCAAAGCAAATTGCATTCAAGGTATATACCTTGGATGCAATTTGCTTTGGAAAAAAGGGCCTGTTAAATGTAAATGTCACAAGGAATGAGGTAAAGGGTGTGAGGGGCATGTGAAACAGATGGCCATAACCTTATTCTTATCATTTTTTTATAAGACCTATTAATTTCAAAACCTATTAATACTGCAGTACAGTAATCAAAGAAAATCTAAATTGTAATGAATTATTAATTGGCTGAATACAAAGGTTTGTAGTCTTGTCCAATAGTCAAATCATGGACAGGCTCAGTACAAGAGCTATGCGGTCCTAAGGTGGGACAATCCAACAGCAATGCATCAAAAAGATGAATCTATTCAGGTTTGTCTGATGTCAATATCTGTGGTCTTTGGTTAGGGAATATGTTCTGAATGAACACTTCTATGTGCGCTTTTATGAGATATAATTGTTTGACTGATTGTATATACTGCTGAGTAACATAAATCAACAGCTATAACTATCTTCCAAACACAATAAATGGAGAAAAGGTGAGATTATTAATGACTAATGACAGAGTGGGAAAACTTTCTGTTAGTCAAATATTGAATCAGAATGTGATTTTCGAATCCAACACATACAAGCACACGTACACACACACACACACATGTTGTGTTTTCATTTTTTTGGGGGGACATTCCATAGGCATAATGGTTTTTATACTGTACAAACTGTACATTCTGTCCCCCTACACTACCCCTACCCCTAAACCTACCCATCACAGAAAATGTTCTGCTATTTTAGATTTTCAAAAAAGATGAGATAGCTTGTTTCCTCATGGGGACCAAAAAAATGTCCCCACAAGATTCTGGTATTACCATACCTGTGGGGACATATGGTCCCCATAACGTAGGGAATACCCACACACACAAACACACACACACACACACTTAGTTCATATTTTACTGTAAACAGTCAGAGATGGAATGAAGTGGAATGGCAAAATGATTACAATGATACATCAACATCACTATAAAAAGTACATCCTGTAGAATTATGGAAATACTAATTTAGCTGTTCGGTCTGACTGCTTGAGCTCCAATTCAGAAAATACATGCATGTTCCCAGAACTCAACAGTGTTACCGATACATTTCCCTTACAATTTTAGTGTCTCTGTTGTGTTACATCTCAAGTTTAACTGTAAGTAGAAAGGAGATTCGTGGCAGCAGTCCAGAACAATCAACTTTACACCCTCGTAAATAAGAGTTTGATGGGCATTTAATTAACTAGTAAATTAATGGATCACAGTGTGTAAAATTGCAAGCTGATACATATGCATGCTTTAACAAAGAACCTGCAAGGATAAGTAAGAGCAGATGGACCTGAGATGGGCCTCATGTTGAGTGTGTGTGTGTGTGTGTGTGTGTGTGTTCGCACATGCATCTGTATGTTTATGTGTGTAACCCCTGTTTGGCATGTTTGCGAACATGCATAATGCAAAAGAATCATGCACCTTATTGCAATTTTATGAAGCCCTGATTTGCATTTTACTCCTGAAGACTTTGTGGATAAACACACACACATGCATATTTTCTCTCATCTTCTCACACAAACAGACAGGGCTGGAGAGAGGGAGGGAGGAAAAACAATATGCGTGCTCTGCCACAGGTCACTTTGGTGCTCATGGTATTGTCAGGAGAAGTGTTTGATCTCCATATACTTCTCTATACATGTTGACTTTCGCAAACGAGCAGGCTTAATGCGATCGCATTATGTATGTTCTACATTTTTAACAATGTTTCCTCCTTTTACTTCGACATTTGTCCAATGCCTTGTTACTGCAGAATAGCGTGGGCACATTTCCCACTTAATAAGAAATGAGAGACAACTAAATGTGACAAGTGCTGCTATTATTCACAAGGATAGTCTGCCAAGTTAGGCTTCACATTTTTCCACACTGAGCCCATCAGGGGTTCTGAATAAGGAACATTGGACCTTAGAAACTGAAACAGACATTTTTATTTATCAAAAGAGAAAAAATACAATAAATGAGAACTTTTTGGGACAAACTTTCACTATTTTACCAATCTAATCCTTTGTGAAAAAGAAGCATACTTAAGCATTCTTTTAAAAAGAGTACTTATTACAAAAATAGTACACTTTAAAAGAATACTTAAGTGTGCATTATATGATGTTTTCAGACACTTAATATTCATTGCATATAATTTCAAACGAAAATGTATAACATTCTTCAAAGGCACAATATGTAAAATTTTTGATTAAAATATCCAAAAACCAATAGAACAATGTTATTTTGTTGACTTGTGTACTTATATTATCCCAAATGTTTCTGAGAATGTTTAAATCCAATTTTAACCAGGACACGGACCATGTCTATGCGTCACCAATGACATTATACTCGCGTTACCATCGATTTCCGGTTTTATTTTGTAGAAATCATGGGTGTCGGAACCATTGTATGCGGGTGGGACAAGATCCACCCATTTTTTAAGACCAATGATATTGGACCCACTCACTTTTACAGTCTCTTATTCAGCGTTTGTCTGTTCACTTTTCAGAGAGCGTCAGTCAAATCCATTCCACTCAGAGCCATTCCCACCACTGAGGTTCGGTTTTACGATTTATATTATAAAGGTTGTGAAATAATTGCCTATTACTAACTCTAATTTTAACTCTAATATACTTCGGATATATTGCACAAAACTAAGATTACCGATCTTCTCAACTGAGCTGTCAGTGGTCAAACACTGATCGTTAATGTCAAAATGTTTGAAACGACCAATCAAATCAAAGTAGGCGGGCGTTATGTTCACAGAAGCTGCAGAATGATGATCTTGAATTCCAGTGCGACGCTTCGGGCATAAAGTGCAAAATAAACTCAACATTTTCTCAGCTGTTTTACAATAGAAATGTTAAAGACTAGCAGAAATATTTAGGAATGCAAACTAATAAACTTTTGTTTAATTTCAAGTTTTAGTTGAAATTGGCTACGTGATTCATTGTAATTCGTAACTGTCAATGTGACGAGATAAGAAATATTAACAAAGCCATTCAACACAAGATTAATTATAAATGTGTATGCGATTGCGCACTCTGAAACAACCCCGGCATGGATGAAAAGCATGGCGACGGAACAAATGAAGGAGACGAGCTGATGGAAAAACAGAAACTCACACCAGCTGTAGACGTGAAGAAAACACCTCCCATGATTCCGCAAAATCAAGGCTACGCCTTTGATTTGAATAAGCGACCTCTAGTGGCAGAAAATTACATAGTGTGCCTGTAATTTAACATTTAACTTAAATTTGAACATGAGTGCTATTTTGACCTTAAGTATGACTTAAGTACATCTTTGAAATTGTACATTTAAAGCATGTGAACTTGAAATGTAATATCAAATAACGCTAAAGTTAAAATTATAATCAAATGCATGTGCTTTAGTATGTTAGTCAATTAACCAGCATACGTGCTCTTCTTTAAAGCATAACAACATATTATTGAAACATAATGATTAAAAATGCACTTTAAAGTGAAATAATTTGACATTATTACAAACAGCATAAGGTGTAAGCTTTAAGTGTATAAGGAAAGCCTTTTAATTTCATTAATATTTTATGATCTGAAAATATATATATACTTTTACACAACAATTGCACATTCAATACAATTAATCGCACTCCCTTTTCACAATTGGGTTGTATCTGTATTTTGACACAAATACACTTTGACAAAAATCTTTGGTTAACATTACTGAAGATGAATTCACCCCCTAATTTGACTGTATTGAGCTGCTGGTAGCTTTGCTTATCAACAGTCTATATGAGCACTGCAGCATGCATTGCACGAATGGGGGGTGGGATTTATAATTATAAGTGTATACTCAATTAATTCCAGTAGTTCTCATTTGACCTGCATACCTGCTTCACTCAAGCTTATCATTTACTTATTATTTAGGGTGACGGTGTGAAAGTCTGTGACATTATAAGTTAGTACGGGCCAATAATTCTCAGCCAATTACCGAGCCGTTGAATCGACAGGCAGAGTACAGCAGCAGTAAGCAGTAAGTAAGGTATTTTGACTGAATTTCCAGTTATTCCGGTAAAATCAGTGAATTGTTGCCCCGCTTGACCCATTCACAGCTCTGTATAAATTGACCTTGCAAGTAAATAAGGAGGCGATTTAGAGCGCTGAGACAGCAAAAACTGTTTTCTCTGAACATGTGAGGAAGGAAAGGTCTTCAATCCCTGTGGGACTGTTTCAAGGCCGTGCACATGATACCATTCATAAGACGACAATTATGGGTTAAATTAGACACAAACACTGGGCACAAGGTTTACTTTAAAGAAGACAAGTCAAGCTAGTTTTATATATTACATAGATTTTAGGTTTAATATAAATGCAGATTTTCTAACAGATTATAAATAATAATACACACACACACACATATACATTATATATATATATATATATATATATATATATATATATATATATATATATATATATATATACACACACACAAGTTTGTGAAACCCTTGCAGAATGAGGTAACAAAATAAGAGGGATTATACAAAATGCATGTTATTTTTTATTTAGTACTGTCCTGAGAAAGATATTTTACATAAAAGATGTTTACATAAAGTCCACAAGACAAAAAAATGGCTGAATTTATAAAAATGACCTCGTTCAAATGTTTGTGAACTATTGGTTCTTAATACTGTGATGTTACTTGGATGATCTACGACTGTTTGTGTGTTTTGTGATGGTTGTTCGTCCCTTGTTTGTTCTGAACAGTTAAACTGAGCTCTGTTCTTCAGAAAAATCCTTCCAGGTCCTGCAAATTTGTCAGTTTTCTAGCAACCTTTGCATATTTGAACCCTTTCCAGCAGAGACTGAATGATTTTGATGCATCGTGTTTCCTTCATTCCAGTGAATGTTTGAACCTTTTTTAATAGCTGTATTTGAGTCCCTAAATTGTCCTCAGTGTGAAAAGATGGATCTCAAAATCATTCAGTCACTGCTGGAAAGGGTTCAAAAATGCCAAAGTTGCTAGAAAACTAATACGTTTCTGGGACCTGAAGGATTTGATTCTGAGCTCAGTTTAACTGTTCAGAACAAACAAGGGAATCATGAACAACCATCACAAAACAACAAAACACACTGTAATGAATTACTGTAAAAATTACAGCATTATTTTACAGCCGCTGGCTGTTCTTTAATAATACAGCATATTGCTGTAAATGCATTCTGGGGTCACGTGTTGGTTTGACTCAAATTTACAGAATATTGCTGTAAAATGACCCTTCGTAATTAAAAAAAAAAATACAGTTATTTACTGTAATCAGAGAATACAGGGAAATTCTGTCAATTAAATTACAGTAACACTACTGTAAATTTTACAGTAACTGGCTGCCAGTATTATACTGTAAAATTTACAGTAATTTTTTAACAGTGCAGTCACAGAACATCCAGGTAAATGTAAATTCAGCTATTTTTTTTCTTGTGGACTTTATATAAACAACTTTTATGTCAAATATCTTACTCAGGACAGTACTAAATAATGTGCATTTTGTATGATCCCTCTTGTTTTGTAACAATTATTAAGACATTTTCACAGATTCTGTAAGTGGTTCACATACTATATATATATATATATATATATATATATTCATCCATTTTCACTTTTCAGCATGGAAGAGACGTTTCACTCAAAGCAGACATGACAGAGAAATCCCAACATAAAAAGACGAAAAGAAAATGAAATGAAATATAAAGTTATTTTTGTAGCCTATGTATCACTGGCTGCTTTTTTTTTTTTTTTTTTAATCAGAAGAGACATCTTTTCCCGGGAGGTGTGTGCTCTTATTGGATAACGCCAGTACATTTCAGTTCATCCGAGAGGAGTATAAGCATCTCTCTCTCTCTATCTACGTACATAGCCGGTCCTGACGTAAGCTACGCAATTCTCAGCAGACCCTGCATCGCAGCGTCATCACAGAGAGCCTACCCACCAAAAACTGGAGCAGAACTGATGCAGTGCTGTTTCCACATGGACATACTGACACAGTTGCGCTGCCATTTTACTACTGTACGGGCTTGAAATGCTTCATTTATGTTATAAATACAACATGGAGTGAAAAGCAGTCCCTCTATCACCGAGCGACGCTTTTACAATCTACCCTGGTCGCGCGCATGCAGTGTAGTTTCATTCATTATATCGGCGGCGTTTTGTTTTGACGCGTCGCTCCCGTGTAGTGTACTGTACATGAGTCTACTCTGTGAAGGAGGAGTGCGAAGTAAAGGCAATGACCGGAAAGAATCTTCTAGTGGAAGGCAAACACAGGGCAAAAACACATCCACACATCCTCGGGAACGCTAGAGGCAGTCGCGTAACGCAAGACGCATTCAGACTCTGTACATATAAAGCACTGGTTGCGTTACATAACGAGGATGCTCCGCAAACTTTCGGTTTTTAATAGTCTCGAACCGAATGCGTCAATTTAACGAGGTCAGGTCACGTGTATACAACGAAACAGTAGCCTAATATAGGCTATAGGTGTACATATAAGGTCACGCGCATTGCATATGAATTTTATAATGCGTCAGAAGAGAGCATCGAGATGATGCTTTCTGACGTGAGCTGGGTTGATCCCTTGATAATAATAAAACACAATAATACTAACAGTAACATTATTAAGGTAAGGAGTAAGTTACTTCTTGTGGGTTTAAAACTTTTAGGCATGGCATCAGAAAACACAACATAAATGAACTTCACACTAGGCGAATATTATCATTCTATGGTATGAGTTCAAACGGATTGCGATAGGTTTGACTTTACAAAATCATGAGCGAAATTGTAGGCTAAACTCTCTCAATAAAACTTGCGCCCCGTAGTCAGTACTTACTGCTTGTTTTAACCACCCCAGTTGTTCCACAAAGGAACCAAGCATATTAAAATCATAGACTATTCAAAGTCATTTTATTCCTTATGTGAATAAAATATAACACTCAGAGCGGCTTTCCGACCAGCACGCTCCGCGGGTTGCAATCCTCTGACAATTCTCAGACACCTTTGGACGTTCTGGTGGGGGCGGAGCGACGAAGAAGAGTAGAACGTGATTGGCGCTCTCTGCTGTCCATCACACACTTCCACCAATGAGCCCAATGAGCTCTTGAAAGGGACGGACTCGCAGGTACGCCTTCCCCCCCGAAGGTTGCACCGCCTAGTTTCTGTGTGTGTGTGTGTGTGTGTGTGTGCGTATTTTTTTCTTTCTATTTTTTGTAACCAAAGCTGGATGTGTAGGACGTCACATGTTGTTTTTCCCTCTTCACTCCAGTCACTTAGCGATATGTGTTATTTACTGTTAAACCGCTCCTCGCAGCGAACGCGCACTCCGCGCCGGGTACAGAGGAGAGTCTGACAGGATTATCTCTGACTGACAGCGCAAGTTGAGGAAAAGTGAGAGTTTCTCTTCAGAGCGTATGAGAATGGCGAGTCCGCCGCCGACAGAAGGACAGCTGATTTCAAACATGACAGTGAAGAACAACAACCACGTTAAGAAATGCGGCTATCTGAGGAAACAGAAGCACGGACACAAGCGCTTTTTCGTGCTGAGGGAGCCGAGCGAGGGCTCTCGCGCCCGGCTGGAGTATTACGAGAACGAGAAGAAATGGAAAAACAAGTCGGCTGCTAAACGGGTTATACATTTGGACTCGTGCCTGAACATCAACAAGAGAGCCGATGCCAAACACAAACACTTGATCGCCCTTTACACCAAGGACGAGTATTTTGCCGTGGCTGCCGAAAACGAGCAGGAACAGGAGGACTGGTACTCCGTCTTAACGGATTTAATGAACGAGGGCAAAGTGAGCGACGGCTCCGCTTCTAACTCGGCGTCATCTCTCGTCGGCTTTGATGAGGCGAACTACGGCGTGATCACGCCCGTCACCGCCACTTACAAGGAGGTTTGGCAGGTCAATTTGAAATCTAAAGGACTCGGACAGAGCAGAAACTTAACGGGCGTTTACAGGCTGTGTTTATCCAGCCGGACCATCAGCTTCGTGAAACTCAACACGGAGGCGGCGTCGGTGATTTTACAGCTGATGAACATCCGCCGCTGCGGACACTCGGACAGTTTTTTCTTCATCGAGGTGGGCCGGTCCGCGTCGATCGGACCCGGCGAGTTGTGGATGCAGGCGGACGACTCGGTGGTGGCGCAAAACATCCACGAGACCATTTTGGAGGCGATGAAAGCCATGAAAGAGATGTCTGAGTTCCGCCCGCGCAGCAAAAGCCAGTCCTCGGGTACCAACCCGATATCTGTGCCCACCAGGCGGCACTTTAACAACCTCCCGCCGAGTCAGACCGGGCTGCCGCGGCGCTCGCGCACCGACAGCATGGCCGCGACGTCTCCCGTGACAAAATTGACGTCCTGTAGGATCCGCACGGCAAGCGAGGGGGACGGTACCATCGGCAGCCCCATCAGCCCGGGCGCGAACAGGACGCATTTGAGCCGCTCTAACACAGTGACAGCGCGCCCGTGCAGAACATTTGAGTCATCAACCCTGCAGCATAGTAAATCCATGTGCATGCCTGTGTCTCACTCCCCTCCTTCAGCTGCCAGCCCCGTCCGCCTGTCCTGCAGCAGTAACATAGAAAGGTGCCCTCGCCCCTCCAGCTGCACCGCCTCCATTTCAGGCTCCCCCAGCGACGCTGGCTTCATCTCCTGCGACGAGTGCGGCTCCAGCCCAGGTGACGGACGGCACCTTTTAGCAGCGAACCGAAGCAACACACCTGAGTCGCTCGCTGACACGCCCCCCTCACAGGAGGGCAGCAACCTGTACGGATACATGATCATGGAAAGGCCGAACAGCTGTGGACGGCGCAGCATCCAGGAGAGCTTAGGTGATCTGGAGAAAGCCTACAGAAAGAGGACACACTCCCTCACCATGCCTTACCAGAAGAGGGTGCCATCACAAGTATCCTCTGCTTCGCTGGACGAGTACACGCTCATGAGAGCCACTTACACGGCCGGAGGCCATTCGGGGCGCAGCTCTCACACCGCATCGCCGAAGCTCACATACCCCGAGGATTATGGGGACATTGAAATCGGAACGTTACTGAAAAGTTTCAGCAGTAATCTGGGCGACGATGGCTACATGCCAATGACGCCAGGTGTGGCTCCGCAAGGGGGGAAGACGGACAACTACATGCCCATGAGCCCAATGTGCGTTTCGGCTCCAAAGCAGATAATCAACCCCAGGACGCACCCCCTCACCATAACTAATGGTTACAGAACCAATTCCCCCAGCAGCTGTTCTCTGGATGACAGCGGCTACATGAGGATGCTGTGCGGCTCTAAATTCTCCATCGACAGCTCAGATGGGAAATTGACTAATGGTGAGTACCTCAACATGTCCCCTGTTGATTCGGTCACACCACCTGACTACTACCTGAGCCCCGAGTCTCCGTGTCTCAGACAGCTTCACTTGTTTAACTCTTTGCCCCGCTGTCATAAACCCCAGCAGATGCTAAAGGATTCTGACAACGATCAGTATGTTGTCATGAATCCTCAGAGTCACAGAATAATAGAGGAGTCGGTAAAAACATCGACATCCCCCCCTGCCCCGTCTCCTCTAAGACAAAGCCGCACGGATAGCCTCATACTCCTGCACAGGATAAATCGGCCCACTCGCCTCTCCCTGGACACGTTCCGGACATTGCCCAGCATGAACGAGCATCCCCTCCCCTCTGAGCCAAAAAGCCCTGGCGAGTACATAAACATAGACTTTGGACATGTTGCTGAAAGTTGCACTCCACCCTCTGTTGCTTCCTCCGAGAGCTCAGCCTCATCCCTTGGATCGCCTGCCGATCAGAGGACATCCCCTCTCTCTGATTACATAAACATAGATGTGAGTTCTCAGTCACCCAAATCTGGAAATGCCGCTCCGTCTAATAGTTCGGAGCCCCTGCCGAAGCTCACATCCTGCCCCGCCCACCCTCAGGAAGAGGAGGAAGAAAAGAGGTACCATCTCACAGCACAGGTGGCACCAGTGGGCCCTGTCGATAAAGCTAAAGACGATTACACAGAGATGACGTTCGGCGTGCCCGCTTCCCCTCCGCAGCCTGTCTCGCAGCCCTCAGAAGGTGGGCAGACCATCAGCCCATCCTCCTGCATGCAGAGGCTGACTGTGGAGGAGACGCCTGCCGTTGAGACTTTTCTGCTGCATGGTACCACTTTGGCCTCGGTGGATCCCGACCGGGGTGCCAAAGTGATTCGTGCCGACCCCCAGGGACGCAGGCGGCACAGCTCAGAGACATTCTCCTCAACCACCACCGTAACACCAGTTTTTCCCTCCTTCGCGCACGACGCCAGGCGGCACGGTTCAGCCTCTGTGGAGAACGTCTCTGTTTCTGTGAGGAACAGCGAAGGATCGGACGAAGAGTACAACAGTCCCATGTGCAGGGAGACATCGGCTGGCTTTCAGAATGGACTTAACTACATTGCCTTAAACTTGATGGATGGAGGACTTGCCAGGTGTGATTCGCTTGTCCGGTTCAAAGCTGCCAGCTGCTGTAAAGAGGGCATCAATGGAATACACGCCAGTCCGTATGCCAGCCTTGGGTTCAAGGAGACGGCAACAACAGTGAAAGGTAAGCTGTGAATGCATAAAAGGGATGACGAGCTCGCTTTAGTTCATGTTTATTCACTCATTCGCTTCATATTATTATTTCGGTAACACATTTGTTAACATTAGCTCATGTGTTAACTAACAATAAGCATTACATTTGTTCCAGTATTTATTAATATTTGTTTAATGTTGGCTAATAACAATCATTAGGTGCATTAAATCATGTATTAGTAAATGCTGCAATTAACATTAACTAAGAACAATAAATGCTGTGGAAGTATTGTTAATTCTTAGTTCATGTTAAGTAAAGAAGTTAACCAAACCATATTGTAAAGTGTTACCGTTACTTCTTTCAAATTATATGCCCTGAAATATTGATTAATAAGGATTTAGCTGCGGTAGGCTGACTCACTACAATATGACATGACAGTATATTTTTCTAAAATAAAAACTGCATATTACTTGTGCACCAGATTAACATGCCACATGACAAATTTCCCTCTTACGTGAGAGAGCTAATTGAGCAACTTGGGTGTCAGAATGATGGAAATGCCTCTTTAAAAGCTGTGGCGCAGTTTTTATTCTCAGTGACTGATCGCTTCATCCGTGCCTGCAGGAGTTTTTGGGCTAAAAACGGCTCAGTTTAAGTTTTTAGTCATTCTTACCCTATTGGCGTGAGGATGACTCTGTGGGATGCGGTCAATTTGAGAGGATGTAAATGGGAAAGAGAGAGAGATCGCATCAGCATGTCAATAATTGAGCAACAGAAGAAACATTCCCGATGTTTGCATCATACTTCGACTCGTTCTCTCAATCAAAATGAGTCATTGTGTCATACTTGAGTGAACAGTAGCCCAGATAAAAACAAGTGAGTCAGTTGTTTATCAGTTTCAGGTGGAGGGTTTCAGGGCTGGAATGCAGGATGTGTGCAAAGGTCGTTCAGAGAGGTTAATGCTGGCTTGTTTTTCCAACCTGCCAGGTTTCTTTTAAGGAATGACCCACCTTTTGTTTTTCAGCACGACTTGAAAAAACAAACTTGTTTGTGTAGCTCGGAGATAAACATGTAGGCTGATAGACACAGATATAGACTCACGTGGAGGGTACACACTGAAATGAGTAGTAAGATAGGATGTGTTGTTGTTGTTGTCAAGTGGAATTGTGTGAAGGACGTATAAGTGTTAAAAAGGAGTATGCTACACTTTAGTGAGACTCAAAAAAAGTCAAGGTGAAGGATTGCATTTAAAGGACAGAGCGACTTGAATGACTCTTCACAAAAGAGTCTAGAAGCAGAAGCCTCTTAAAACAACACACACACACACACCATACACGGAAAATAGACTCAATTACGATCTCTAGGGCGTGTGAGTGTTTGTGCCGGCGGAGCAGGTGTTTCTGCAGTTCTCTGTTTACCTCCACAAGAGGACCGAGCAGAAAGACGTAGCCACAGGCCACGGAAGCCCTAGAACAGTGGGAGGAGACCACAAAGAAAACTCGCGGAAACATCGGCACACACTCAGCCCTGTGATTGGCCACAGACAACATTCCACCAAAACAAAAGATGAGCCACAGAGACAGAACACAGAGCTCTTATTTGAGTAGAATGGCCCGACAGTCTTCCTGATTGAAACTTACGCCAGTACGGGACTCCTAGAGCAGAGACGAGAGCGCTCTGTTTACTACGCCAGCGTCTGTAATGCCACATTCCACTCCATCCCTCCTCCCGTCACTTTTACACACTGATTTGAATAGTATATTTGTGAATGGGAAGCAAGCAGACACACACTTTGACAAACATAACTACATATGTACATAGTGTGCAGGATGTTTGACTCAGGTTTATGACGGAGCTTCATCATTTTGGACTGATTGCTTTTTGTCACGCTCTGTCATTTTATTTCAGCGTTTTTCACATCTGCATCCTTACTGAGCACCAAAATACTCCAGCGGTGTGCTGTAAATCAAATTGGTCCCCTCTGACCTGGTCCTGGATGTCGAGGGCTATGGAGAGCAGCGCAATGCTTGAAGAGCTCTGTGGGCAATGAAGCTTTCGGCTATACTTTTTATTTCTTTAGATTGGATTTTTTCCATTTCTTCCTTCGTAATAGCACTAGAGGAGAGAGTAAACACTGTCTTATTAAAAATTTACCATTTGCACATCTCAGAGAGCTGTGTGTGTGTGTCTGCGAGGGGCTTCCAGAGAATCCTGCCTCCTGAGAATAGTGTGTGTGAGGGGCTGGGCTAGCAGATGGTGGAGGCCAGGGTCGTGCACCTGCCATTCCAAGCAGTGCACAGTGGTTATCAGGCCCATCAGAGCCCTGACAATACACTAATGATTAGCGACCATCTGCTGCCCCACACAACAGCCTAGAGAGAGATACGGGGAGATACAGTCGGATAACCAGCGAAAACAGTTGGCACAAGCTTGAAATAAAAGTGAAATCTTTCTTTTGTTACAGACACACCGAGTCCCGCCCCTCGCCGCTTTGATAGACTAGATTTAATTGAAAGTACAGCAGTGAAACAGAGATTGTGTCTATCAATTTGTCTGCTTTCATTTCTAGAGAACAGACGACCATCCCCCATCACAACACACACCTATTCCAATGAATCCTAGTCTATTGTCGTACTATTGTCTTTCTCTCTTCCATCATACAAAATTTCATTACTTCTTGTCATCATTCTGATTCTGCCTTCCCATTCTCTCTCTCTCTTGTCATGTCCTCTTTCACCTCTTAGTATGTTGTTGTCTCTGTAAGTAGCTGGTATTGTTGCAGATTCGGTATTGTTAAACTCATCCAAGATGTTCTGTGAAACACTCTCACTGCTCCCCACTTTTAGCAGCACAGATAAGGCGGATTACATGCTGCCACAGATTAGACATTGTCGAGCAGCTTTGTTTGGTGACCAATTAAACGAAACGCAGCTGAATTTCACGAAACCTTTATATTTCACCCAAAATGTGTAATTTACTCGTATTCTGTTTATTCGTAATAATAATATTTGTGGTAACGTGCCATTTTATTCTGATAAAGAAAAAAAGAAAAAGATCTATTTTTATGTGAATTGCACATCTTTGTGCTATGCACTCACAAATGAAACCTTCACTTTGCACCTCTTCTGTTATTCTTGGGGTAGTATGTATCTATAGAAAAGAGAAAAGTACTTTCTGTCCCTCTGTCCTTGACTTACACATTCTCAGGTCAAATCTGGACAACACTTTTGAGACCTCTCTCTCTCTCTCTCTCTCTCTCTCACACACACACTCTCTCTCACTCACACACACACACACACACACAGAACATCACTTTATGTGTGTTAAGTATATAACATTTAACATACCTTAATGCTATAGGTTAACATCCTATAAATTTAACACACCCTTTGTGTGTGTGTGTGTGTGCGTGTGTGTGTGCTTGTTTTCATGATTTATGAGGACACAAATTTCTATAATGACATGGGTATTACACTGGTATCAGGACGTAAACATTTTACTATGAAGGCATTTCATGAGTCCTCATATTCAATATAGCTTTAAAAACATACGAAACAACATTTTATTAAAAATGTAAAAATGCAGAATGTTTTCTGTGATGGGTAGGTTTAGGGGTAGAGTTAGTGTAGGGGGAGAGAATGTACAGTTTGTACAGTATAAGAACCATTACGTGTATGAATTGTCCTCACTAAGAAAGCAAAACAAACCTGTGTGTGTTTGTTTTGGTTGCGTGTGCATGTGTGTGTGGCAAAGAGTGGGATGTAGCTGGAAAATATCATTTGAAATCTGCATAGGACGCTCTTTAAGAGCACGTGCCGTGTGTGGGAATAATTGCGTGGCATGTGGCCTGATTCTGAATGAATGCTCCTTTTCTCCCCTGCTGAGCTAAGTCATCTGAGTGTGTAATATGTGTGGAGCAGAATATGTAGTGATGCTTTACTGTCACCAAATGAATTTAAATGTCTCCCTGGATATTATCTTTGCTGCTGCTTTTTGGATTTGTTTTAAAGGAGGATGACTGTGAGATCTGCTGAGCTCACACACCCTTATGCACACACTTTCTTATTCATGGACTGGAATTTATTTCCATATGACCGCTGAGCTCTGTTGGCTTTGTTGGCTGTAGTGTTATGAGATTAGACCGTGACATTTACACATGAAGATCATCACTCCACGCATACAGTGTAAGCTTCTGTCCTGCCTTTCGTCCCATAGCTGACGATGTCCAGACTGTCTGAGTCGCTGGCAATGTCAGCTTATAATTTGATATTGAGCCGAGAGCTGTCAGTGACGTGTTTTGACATTATTGGTAATAAATATTTTGTTTTTTGATTGATTAACATAATTAATTATTAATCGTAAAACTTAATACAAGGTTTTTGGTTAAGCCATGGGGCTTGTTTGGGCAGTGTGGGTTTCCTGACACATTTTTCATTATTTTCTATCACTTCTGATAGAAAGTGGCAAAAGGGCTCAAATAAAATAATACGAATTTGGCATGTGATGCTATCAAATTTTCATATCATGATCATTGCTTTTAAGTTAAGTCGCATGGTATCGAAGGTGGAGAGAGTGCTGTTCATTCACAATCCCCACCTTCAATTCCTGCCGGTGTTTTAGGTTACAAGCCTGACTCCCTCAGCGTTGAATCTCAAAACCTTTTTTTAAAGGCCTAATAAAACAACAACAAAAAAAACAGTTAAAAGTAACCAATTGTTTAAAATGCGAAAGAACTATAAAAAACATCAATAAAGAAACAAAACAAATGTTTTAAACAATGCTTTTTATAAATATTTAAATATTGTTCAGGAACAGAAAGTGTTTACTGTTCCATAAGCGCCATCTACTGTCAGAGAATGAATGTGTATTTTCACGCAGCCCATTAACTCGTTCCACCACGTTCCATTCGTGCTGTTGTTGTTTAAGTGCACGTGCCTTTTTGAAGCAGTGTTGTTCATTTTAACCAGCTAATGGGAAAGTGTTTTAAAAAGGCATTTTAAAAGTAAATTACTCATAATAAAGAAGTATAAGAGTATCTTGAACTGCCCATGATAACAATATGGTGCATAAAACCATATATAGCAAAATTTTTAATACAAACACTTGCAGGTACTCATACAGTAGTTCACATACATTGTAATGTTCTGTGGGAGAGACTTTATTTGAGAAAGCGAATCCCTTAAATTTTATTTTGTGACCCCACTCAAACTTTCACTGAATTGCTCCAAATCGCTGACAGTGTGAACATCCCTAAAGGGACTGACATTGGAAGATCCAACTGAGTGAACAGAAACATTGTTATTTCTACCCCACGGGTTAAAACTGATACTCCCCTTCTATGATATATGAGACTAGCATAGATAAATAAATTAGTAACACTAGCACATGTTTACAGTACAGTCAGTCGCTCAGCTGATTTTCTATCTACTGTAAATACGCCTTGTGTGTGTGTGTGTGAGAGAGAGAGAGAGAACAGTTGTGTGTCATATGTGTGTGTGAGAACACCAGACTGTTCCTGGTTCAGCTGCAGGGGGGCTAAATTTAACCTGTGTGAAATAAATAAAAAATGAGTCGCAGGACAAGTGTGTGTGTGTGTGCGTGGAGAGAGGGGACATTTTTTTTTTGTAGATGGGGGCAGTGGGTTCACAGGCTATTGACTTGAACCAGCGTGGTACAGCTGCTTTAAATACCTGTGCTGATTTCTCACACCGGAACAGGAACCACCGTTTTAACACCGTAAAACAATGTTTAGGAAGCAACGTGTTACACTCAGCTTAGATCTGAAGACTTTTAGGTTGAGACTTTGAGAGAGGAATTTGGGGTCAGAGGGTCCAATAAAACCTCCCTTCTGGTCTCCATTGACTCTTACTGATGTGTGGATCTAAGCATATTTACAATTAGCTTTCATATTTATTATTTATATTTACTCATTGAGATGCAAGAAGCAGCTTTTCCTACAGAATTATGGGTTTGGTAATGTTTAAAATGATGAAATTATTGGAAATGTTGCCTTGGCAGCTAATATGGCATGCATAAATTTATTTTGAATGTGGCGCTGTAGATTACAGTGTAGCAGTGCGGGACACGGAAGTCAGTCCAGGTCAGCATTTGACAGATAAAATATATAAAGTTCCTCCCTCTGCTCATTCATCTGTCTCTGTCTCTGTTGAGTGCTTGTCCCATGACCTCATTGCTTTTTCTTTCCCCCTCATTCATTGCCGCTGTTTTTTTCTGCCTTTCCGGATCGGAATGGGACATCCATGGAATTGCCAAGCTTCCTCTTGCTTAATTAGCTCTGTGAAATTCAAGCTGCCTTCTATCCTCCACACATACACATACACTACATGACTCCGGATCTGTGGCATCAGTGTGAATGTGAGAATCAGCGAGAGGGGAAAAGAGATCTCTGTCTGTTTTGAGTCTATTTATACGTATGACGAAATCAGACCACCCGGCGGGGTACACTGAGAGTCTGTGTACGAGCAGCCAAGTTCAAGTTCACATCTAGGTTTCCCCTGCGCTGTCATGTATGAAGTTAGGCTAATGTTTCTCTAGTCAATACAGTGTCTTTGTTTTAGAGTTGGTGTCTTTGAAGCACTCAGCAGTGCGGGGACAGTGAAGTAGGCCGGGTCAAATAATGTCATCAAGTTAATGGGGACATAAAGCTGGACACATATAGCAGCCTCCATTGGGCCAAACATTTTACAGGTTGTTGTGTGTTTACTAGACGAGACAGCCTGTCAATCACATGAGTTCACAGCAATAGAGTGGTTCAGGTATAACATCACTTTGCAGGCAAATCAGTGGTTCCCTCGACAAAAACCCAGTGGGATTTTTCCATAGGCTTTTGGATTATCACAAAAAAACATCTCTGTGATCAACAGCAGGTTATAATACATGCACGTTTTGTCCATCAAGATCATTTTCACAGAACACAACCTTAATGCCTAAATGGACGAACCTAAATGTAAACGAACTACACCTCGATCCCACAACTTCCAACGTCACCACCCCTAAGTTTCTGACAACTCGTTCTGGTTTTTATATAAAAACATTTTCCCAGAAAGTTAATATAGTTTACAAGTGCAGAGTTATAAGCATGATGAGGCTGTAAAAGCGGACTGAGCTTACCTGTTCATTAAACGTGATGAAGTTTAATGTCCGTAACAGTCTCTGTCGTCCCATTATGCTACTTGTTAGCACATCACGAGCGCGGTAATACTGATGTATTTTATGTCGTAGAATAAAACATGAAAGTGTCTTGAGCTTGACACCTTATTTCAGCCATTTAACCAAATTCCCATTAAAAAAAAAAAAAAAAAAACCATTGACTTCGGAACAATGGTGCTAAAATGCTAAGCCGCTTCCATTTTTTGGCCTACAAAGTGATGTCTTACCTGCACCACTCTATAGCAAACCACAATCAATGGAATCAATTCCCAATGGAAAAAAAAAATCAAGTTTACAGTTTATTCTTGTTTGAGAAGTCGTTTCATTTCGATATACGTCACAATAGGGTAGAAAACACTTTCACAATGATGTTGTTACTGTTGCAGATGTAGGTTTGTCATTGGTTTTTGGCTGTGGAATTGTTTGGGGTTTTTTTACCATCAGGGTGAGACAGCAGCGTAAACATGTTTTCTGCTGTTATTCCCACAGTCGCTATAATTAAAAGGGCAACAGGAAAGCACCTACTACCCTTTCCCTTTCTCTGTCTTCACTAGCTGGCCATAAGATCTGTCAGCACTTAACTGGAAGAGTAATACCTCGTAATACCACACAGAGGGAGGTATCAAAGAGCAGGAAAAGATGAGGCACTTTACGACCGTGAAAGTGCTTGACCTCTCGCTGGCCCCTCCTCCCTGACTTTACCCAGCCCTCCGTGAGAGAATGCAACCCTACTGACGTTCATGGGAATTACTTCCATCCTTGTCAGAGTGGATGTTGTGATATCGAGCTCACATGCGGAAGTGTTCGGAATGTGCGCGGGCAGTCCAGATAATGGGAGCGATTATGGTGTGCAATATAGCCGATGGCTGTGAATTAAGGGTTTGTTAAGTGTGTGTGAGAGCGAGTCTTGCTCTATGAAAACAGCTCTTGTTCTAGGCGGATGAAAAGCAGGAGGAGGAGATTGGAGGGGGAACGGCGCTAGCGCACTGCCTGGGAGGACTGACCCACGAAAGGCTTTGTGTTTGCAGAGACTTCCGCCCAGTGTGAGGCCTACATGCAAATGAAACCTCACAAACAAGTACAGCGGGTGAGAGGTCAGGATAGCGATCTAGTCTTGTAAACAGAACCCAGACAGCAGTGAGAGAAAGAAGCAAATTGTCAAGTGACACTGCAATGTTTACACTTCAAACGCATAACTGATGTGTGTCATCTTTTATGAGACCGTTCACCTTTGTGATACCAAAGACCCCAAAATATGATCTTGCCAGGGACCACCTTTCTAAAAACGCATGGTATCTATAAAGACCATGCCCCATCTGTGCTGATTTTTACATTTTTGTAATTGTTTTCATGCACGCACAAGCCGTTGTGTCATATTTCGCGAAATGCTTTGTGTACAGTTAAATAGGAGGAACCCGCATTCCATTGTTCCGCATGCTGTTTATGAACCGTTGGTTCTGAACTTTGTCATACTAAAGGCCCCAAAATATGATCTTGCCAGGGACCACCTTTCTATCTGCAAGATATCTGCTGAAGGACAAAAAATAAATAAATAATCATATGTGACCCTGGACCACAAAACCAAAAATAAGGGTCATTTTTTTGAAAATTAGATGTATGCATCATCATGAAAGCTGAATAAATATGCTTTCCTTTGATGTATGGTTTGTTGGGATAGGACAATACAAGTACTTGCAAATCTGGAATCTGAGGGTGCAAAGAAAACAAAATTTTGAGAAAATCGCCTGTAAAGTTTTCCAAATGAAGCAATGCATATTAGTTACAGAAATACATTTTTGTTATATTTACTGTTGGAAATTTACAAAATATCTTCATGGAACATGATCTGTAATTAATATCCTAATAATATCCTTTTTTGTTTTTTGTCTTAAAAAAAACACTAAGGATTTACTAAAAACTTGAGAAAAAATTAGGCTTGGACACTGCTATTTTTTGCATCTGACCTTATTGAATATGCATTTGCAAGAGATTTATGGGAGGAGAATATTTAAATAAATCATGCAATGTGATTTGTAGTTTCATTTGTACCGTTATTTGTGCCCATTTTGCCCTGTTTATTAAATTACACTTCCTATTTAAATAGCATGCCTATTGCTGAACATCTAAGGCTGTGTTGTGTGTCAGTGCATGGCTGTTCTTGTGCTGTTTCCGTCAGCTGCATAGTGCTAAATGTCAGCGAGTGTTTCCCTCATCTGTCTCTGAGCACCTGCCACTTCTGTTGCTCGTAGCGAAAGAGCGCACATTCCTTACTTGGTAAAGGAGAGAAAAAGAATAGCAGCAGGAACGAGAGAGAGAGGGAGTGTGTAACCTTGTATCCCCCGCTAGCCAGTTTCATTCCTCATGTATAAATCACATACGGATGGTAATGGAAAAACACACACTGCTCAGTGAATAGGGAAGATTTTCCAGACAAAGCGCAGAGGAATATGATAGTATTTCAGAAAAATGCCGAAACACTAGTGAATACCCATAAAAGGCTGCTGTGCTGTTTGATGGCAGCGTGGTCGTGTCGATCTCAGGGAACATTGTGTTTTATTGGTTGGGTGCTTTCTTTCTCTGTCTGGATATTTATAGACATCACATTAATGTGCTTCTTTCTCTCTGTCTCTCGCAGACTAAACCGCGCCAGTCTCCTCGTTAAGGCTCCTTCACCTCTTCTGCATCTCCCTTCGTCGTTCACGTCGAGAGGGACGAGCGGACGAGAGGAGCTCGTGTGGACAGATGGACCACGTCGCTGCTGCTTCAGCCCTCCGCTGATCTTTGACCTCCCAAATGCATTCGAATGGCCGTCGTCACGGCAACACAGACACTTGACCCCAGTGCGAGGCGTGACGATGACTCGCAGACACAGAGGCGGGACTTCCTGTCCATCTGTTACTCACTACAATCTCTTCCCTCTGGACGCTCACGGACCTTTTTCCACTGGTCTTGTTACGAGCTCTGGACTTCGAGTGGCCAGTGTCCCTCAACCCCCCCCACAACCTGTGAACCGAACATCTGATCTGCACACGCACGCGTACACCTGTCGCACAAGTCCCTTATTTATTTCCCCGTGTGGCGACGCGAGTGCCTGTGTGCTCACGGGTGGTTGCGACACTGCACGGAGGTGGCATTTTAGAAATTTTCTCAACAATTCGAAATCAGTCACTTGAAAACCCTACCTCAGAACGAGCCAGGTTATGACTTACAAAAAATATATATATTGAGAAATTAATTTATTTTTACAAGTGAATGTTTTCGTAAAACACCAATCCAAAGCCTTACTGACTGTACGGTCAAACAGTGTTTCCTGGAGGACCTGCATACACTCACAAGAGTATCAAAGATAACTGTTTGCCATCCTGACTGAATGTCTTGTACTGCAGCGGAAGGTCTTGCGCTGCAATCAAAGATCTATTAATGTTATTTTGCATTCTACACATATTTAAAGGATTCGATTATAACCATATTTATCTGAGCTGGTAGAGGACCTGCCCGCAATCCCGCACATATGCAAAGCAGGCTTCCACGGGGTTATTAGTTTGGAACGAAGCCACACGCGATTAACACACGAACCCTCGCGGTACGCGAGATGAATGATGCCGTGCGCCTCAGGTCTGAGAGAGGAGCACCTCGCCAAGCCTAGGCATGCTAGCACACTGTCTTTAAACCTTAACGACCCAGAAGCCTCTGCTGACTTGCCCTCTCTCACTGCTCTGAATACACAGGCTGAATAGTTTGCCTTACATCCACCCCCGTTTGAGAGAGTGATAGATTCAGGGACGTCTCAGAAGGCCTGACACCATTAATGCTGCTCCCTACTGTCAGACAGGGATAGACTCGTCAGAACCAATGCTTTGTCTTGCACTTACAAACTCCCTAGATTGTAACACAAGACACTTTTGAATGTAGAGTATTCCGGAGATCTCCGCAAGAGAGACGAAACACACGGCCTAAACATCCACAAACAGACCGATACCGAGGCTGAGTTGTTCAGATCGACACGAAACAACTTGACTTAAGTATATGAAAACGTTTGCCTAGAAAGCTGTACATAATGTATAAAGTGATTGCAACTGACATTTTTAAGTTAAAGATTATAACTTATTTGTTTTTGAATATATATATATATATATATATATATATATATATGGTACATGTTTTGAATGAATTTCCCCCAAACAACTAAAGCACTAATGAAGGTACAAGTCAGCGGCTGGAACTTTGAGCCAGGCGCTTTTCTTTTCTAATTCTTCAGTATGTTTGTAAAAGTATGTACACTGTACGATAAATGCCACTTCAATGATATTTGATAATGCTATAATATAAAAAGCAAAAAGAATTCTTTAAATAATACTTGATATTACAAAAATAGGTACAAAATCACAAATGGCATATGCAATATTTACATTTTTTAAAAGATTAGTTTACAGAAAGGAACCAAATGTATAAATACTGTGTTAATATATTTAAAACCTTAAGAAAGTTTTTTGCTGTACAAATGTTTTTTCTGCCAACTTTAAATGGAAAAGTGTTTTTCTTCTTCTTCTTTGCGATTGAATCCTAACAGTAATTTCAGCGGCGTTCTTTTGCGGATGCTGCTTCACAGTATGGAAATATTGAATATTTTAAAGCCTGAGCGAGTTTTTTTGTTTTTTGTTTCCTGTCTTCCATTGTATATACTTCATATTCTTTGCATTGTGATGCTACTTAGAAATGATAATTTAAACATGATGTAATTAGCATTGCTTTAGAAACTGTATTGATTCTGAATAGCCACATGCAATAAAAAAGTAACATTATTTAAGAAGCTCAGAGTCTCTGCTCACGTCTTTTTCATAGCTTACAAATGTGTGATTTCCTGAGAACAACCTGGCTCAGCCAGACAGCAGATGTCTTCATTCATCATCTGAGCAACTTTCCAGACACGTCACACACTAACACTCCGAACGCATTCAACTTAAGCGATGCAACTTTCAAGGAGTCTGTGTGCTTAATTAAACGCAGACTAAACAGTCTGATCTACTGCCTGACCCAGAATACATAACTGACTGAAGGGATTATGAATTTTCACACCCAATGCCATATGATGAAGGATTATTAATTCTCAAGCCCCTACTAATTAAAATGGTAATTAAGTCTAGGGGTAAGATGGAATTGCACGGTCTGGTCAGTGCCAACAGGGTGGGGGTTTGGAGGTGGGTGACAAGAGGATCAAAATAAACAGGTCTGGGATCCTTCCCTCTGGCCTGCGCCGCCTCGGCAGATGCAAAGTTTCCTGGGATCACGCTGAGCTGAGACTGGCCGTTCAGGACTCCTGACTACATCCTGACTGATCAGACCAGTGGACCTTCTTCCTTTTTCAATTCAGTTCGTGTGAATCCATAGTTTTCACGTGACACCACAGCCTCATGGGAAGACCCATTAACATGTCCATCAACATATTTTTGACATATCACTGAAGACTTACTGATATAAAATTATAATTCAACTTCTTTAATTCACATTTCTTAAGCCTAAAACATGATTTAATATCACTATTAATAAGGATTGCATGATCTTTGTATAATAAAGGTCTTTAAATGCAAGATATTTAAAGTGTCCAATTTAGCACAATCAAGTATATCTTTAGTTGGACCTCAGCACTTTTTAGTTATTTATATACCGCAGCGGATCCTGTGTATGGATCACAAGTGTCCAAAACTTGCATTTTCTTCACATATTTTTGTTTTTCTTCTTTTCAGAGGTGATTGTGGCTTGAGGATGGAAAATTGACAGGCCTGTGCTGCAGTTCAATGGATCTTTTGCCCTCTTCAGAACTTCGGAAATTGAAAACGGGAACTGTCAACCGAGCCTCAACTGGGCAAGCCAGATTTGTGTGTGTGAATGAGTGAGTCCCTGTGAGAAATGGCTTCCCTCGACGTGCTGAAAATCCCATCATCCGTCACAGCCCTCGTCAGCTACAAACAGCTCGTTTGGACTAATTAAGCATGCTAATTGATGTTATTAAATAAAAAAAGGTAATGGATGATTGAAATCGCCCTGTAGACAGGGAAATGAACGCTTAGACTTGATGAAGTAGAACTGACAGTGTTTACGATACTGTACTTTAATACTTTGGCACTGTGTTAGTATTTTTTTTTACACCAAAACATTTAAATCCCAAATTCAAGTTGTACAAGCTCAAACACACGTTACAGATTAAAGCTTTAGTCTAGACTATGTGACCCTGGACCACAAAACCAGTCATAAGTCACATGGGTATATTTGTAGCAATAGCCAACAATACATTGTATGGGTCCAAATTATCGCTTTTTTTGCCAAAATCCATTAGGATATTAAGTCAAGATCATGTTCCATGAAGATATTTTGTAAATTTCCTACCGTAAATATATCAAAAATTAAATTTTGTGAGTGGATATGCATTGCTAAGGACTTCATTTGGACAATTTTAAAGGCGTTTTTCTCAATATGTTGATTTCTTTGCCTCCTCAGATAATGATTCCAGATTTTCAAATAGTTGTATCTCGACCAAATATTGTCCTATACTAACAAACCATACATCAATGGAAAGCTTATTTGTTCGGCTTTCAAGAAATTGACCTTTATGACTAGTTTTGAGGTCCAGGGTCATATATATATATATATATATATATATATTGTTGTAAAGTCTTCTTGGAACTTGAAAACTGTAACAGCATAAGCAACAACTTAGTGATCAAATAGATATATTCCAATTCACAGACAGAAAAAACTTCAGAAAAAAAAACCTTGTATTTATATCTCTCAAAGAAACTACTATATCTCTTAAAGCACCACTGAGAGCTCTCGTCAGACTGTCCTTGGGTCAGATAGACAACTCATTAAAGTAACTGTGCTGATATAGGGTCAATTTTAGTTGCATATTATATCCCTATCCCGGTTATATTGAAGCGTGTGCGCTGAAACTGCTGTATCGTGCTGTTCTACAGAGGGGTGTAATGAGCTATAATAATGAGAGAGAGAGCGAGCAAGCCATTTGAGGGTTAAAGTAATCATGTTAAGTGTATGAGACATGCTAAAGTGCCACATATTAGTTAGACGTTATTAGGCGTAGTCCCTAAATGATCATATATACTACACTGTACCTTAGAGGGACTAATGGTGCAGAAGAAATCAAGGTTTCTGAGCACTTGTGTTTAAATATAGCTGTATGAATGTGTTTTGGTAAGCGTGTAGTGTGAGGCCAACTAAACGCCCTGCACTACTGCTTCACTCACAGGCTGCAGAAAAAGGTCTAATAGTCGCATGGTTTCACAGCGTGAACTTTTGGTCAAAAGTACATCTACACTGTTAAAAAATTACTGTAAATTTTACAGTATAATACTGGCTGCAGGGTTGCCAGCCAGTTACTGTAAAAGTTACAGTAGTGTTACTGTAATTTAATTTACAGAATTTCCCTGTATTCTCTGATTATAGTAAATAACTGTATTTTTTTAAATTACGAAGGGTCAATTTACAGCTATATTCTGTAAATTTGAGTCAAACCAACACGTGACGCCAGAATGCATTGCAGTTTACAGCAATATGCTGTATTATTAAAAAAACAGCCAGCGGCTGTAAAATAATGCTGTAATTTTTACAGCAATTCATTACAGTGTAAACTGCTTATGTGGACATTATTTCTACAGTACTCGAGGGTTAAGTGTTACGCGATACAGTGAAACGCTCTCAAACCTTCAAACTTCCAAGAAGTTAAACCAGTTTTTATGGTCACAGTTTTGATTAACTGCCATTTTTACCAGAAAAGTCATGGCATGAAACAGTGTGGGCAGTGGAAGACAGGAGAGAACGTTTGAGTTCCTTCAGCATGCACACATATTTGAGATTTGTGTCTTGTCATGGTCATTGTAGTAATAAATGTCCATTATACATTTAAAAAAATCCAACTATTATCATATGTCTATCTTAACTATTGTTACAATCGCCCTCAACTTCAGCTACAAAAATATGTTTCAATTCAAAGGCTAATGCTTTAAACAGCAGAAGAAAAAGATGACATCATACCACAAAATATTTTTGTAGAAAATATTTAATAAATCACAGACTGTACTGAGCATGTTCTGAATAAAGTCAAAATACAGTCATTTTAATTAAAATTCACAGGATTGGGAATTCTGCGTGAGGGTGAAATATTTCCCCACGGATTTCGCCGACCAAAAGAAAACTGCTTTGTTAGAAAGTGACTTCTGTGCTTCAAACATCGATGCCTGAAAAATGTCGCTAATGTGACCGCAGCACTCCAGTGCATTTTTTTCCAAACATTAGCCTTACAAAAAAAGAACTGCAGTATATTGAAGTAGAACTGCAGTAAAACTGCAGTACCAAGTAGTTTAACTGCAGTTTAATTTATAGATTTGCTGCATAATGAAGTATAGTCACAGTACAACTGCAGTAAAACTGTAGTATAAGTACAGCTGCAGTAAAATGAAGAACAACTGAAAGTTGCATGAAGTATAAAAACAGTATAACTGCAGTTTTATTTTACTAGTACTTTAGATGTATTGCAGTATAGTTGAACTCCAGTAAAACTACAGACATTTTAGGTTATACTGCAATACTGCAGTTTTTTCGTGTCCAAAAAACTGCATTTTTCTATATGTAACAAAAACTGTAGTATTACTTCTAAAAAACTGCAGTAATCTTTTGTAAGGGTAGAGACACGTGTTTTCATTTATTGTTCTCTGAGATGGTTGAAAGTCATAGCACGCGTTGCTCAGTAAGTGTGCTGGTGTTTTAACACAAAACAGAGACTGAGGTGAGGTTTCTCCAGCTGATTCATGTTGTTTGCCTGTTAAAGGACTTTCAGCATTGCGTAAGTACTAGATTTATTTATTTTTTTTTCACGTCTGTCGTGAAGGCAGGCACAGTGGAGCGGAGGGATTAGTCGTCTCCCACCCTCCCTCTCCCACTCTGTCTCTTGCTTGCTTTCTGCTACTTTGCAGACCAGATCTGACCTGCAGAGACTCGCCAAACAGACAGATGAACTATCAAAGACACCCTCTTTCACTGTCTGTCTATCTGTCTGGCAAACAGATGCTGATAGGCCAGGCGGGGTAATGGGGTTGCTCCATACAAACATGCGATGAACAAAGACAGTATGCGGTGTACAAAGAGCTCATGAGACTGAAAACAGACAAACACAAACACCTGAGCACACCTGGGATGACTCACTATCAACTTGGCCGGCATTCAGGGGGTGAGATCATGGTCCCCCTCCCCCCTTTCTTTTTCCTCTTTTGCCTTTGTTGTTTTTCCTAGAACTCTCCGTAGCAGCAGCGGGGAGGGGTGGGGTTTAGATAGGAGCCGCCCACAGATCACCTGCTTCAACATAAAAACAAGATGATTTAATGTGCTTGTGTGTGAGAGAGAGGGAGATCATATTGTCTCCGTTTATATAAGTGAATCACAGGAACACAGATGAGAACAGTACCTGGCAACAGATTTGACTTTTTCTCAATCGCTTTGGCACTTTTTTCGAAAACAAAAACCTCAACATTCTCTAAATGGTTAAGTGCATATGTCACAACTTTACTGATTGCCTGCAAAGTGCATATATGCA
The DNA here is from genome assembly GCA_037194245.1 of Opsariichthys bidens. Taxonomy (NCBI): domain Eukaryota; kingdom Metazoa; phylum Chordata; class Actinopteri; order Cypriniformes; family Xenocyprididae; genus Opsariichthys; species Opsariichthys bidens. The sequence continues at coordinate 29,320,332 of CM074281.1, read as the reverse complement.
ACATATGCCTCAAAACGTAATTATTGTGCCAGTAAATTGGCCAATGCCACCAAAGCAACAAAGTTTTTTCTTTTCTTTTTTTCACTAGAGAAAAATTTGTTATATACACATTTCAAGTTTTTTTGGTTTATTAGTACTTATAAAGTGCGTATTAATGCCTTATTCTGCATGACCATATTCAACATCCCATAATTCCTATCAATACCTAATCTTAAAGGGTTAGTTTATCCAAAAATGAAAATTCTCTCATTAGTTCCTCACCCTCATGAACACAAATGAAGATATTTTTGATGAAATCCGATGGCTCAGTGATTCCTCTATTGCCAGCAAGAGAATCAACACTTTCGATTGCCCAGAAAGATACTAAAACATATTTAAAACAGTTCATGTGACTACAGTGGTTCAACCTTAATATTATAAAGCGATGAGAATAGTTTTTGTGTGGCAAAAAAAAAAAAAAAAAAGACTTTTCAACAATATCGAGGGATGGTCGATTTCAAAACACTTGTAAAAAATTCGTAAAGCTTTGAAGCTTCTCTTACGCAGTGTTCTGAAACCATATAAGTTTTTTTTTTAAAAAAAAAAAAACAATTTTCACAATATTTTAAACTATTAAAACAATTTTTAAGATTTTATAATAGTATTTCCATCCATATTTTGGGGCAAAGCTAAATATCCTTTCAGCTACTGGCACATTTTACCCCAAAGCTGGGAAAAAGATTAATTTAATAATAGTAATTAATGGCACATATCATAAGCGAAAAGTTTGAGTGTGGAAAGTTTTTATTTTATTTTTTATTTCTTTATTTTAAGAAATTTTATTTAGCAAGGATGTGTTTATTTGATTAATGTGACAGTAAAGACATTTATAAGGTTGCAAATTTCCATTTTGTTGAACAAGCTATATAAATTGGGTATGGGCTGTAACACAAATAAATGCTTTTGTTCTTTCTATTCATCAAAGAATCCTGGAAAAAAGGATCACAATTTTCAAAGAGCAATGGCTGCTCTCAAAAAAAAAAAAAAAAAAGCCTCTCAATTGTAGGCAGCTGTATATGATTGGCCCTTTCTAAATATATGGTCATGTTATAAATATTGTGCACGAGATTAGGGGTGACACTGCTCTGATCTTCCTCCACTCTCTCCTAAACATAAAGCTAGCCAGCTGCAGAAAACAACCACAAAAACAAACATGGAATGATGGTGCAAAACGGTTGAGAAGCGATTAGACATCTGAAATCAATAAGGCTGAAAAGGGAGTGTCCATGAGTCATGAATTCACATGAAATTCTGTACTTACAACCTCATGCTTCTCATGCATTCCCTGGCTCATCAGTGTCTCACAAACATGTTGACAGTCTATGAGCTTACAGGAAATTCTTTGAGAAAATTTGTGGGAATTAACCAATTGTCACTCACTGACTCTCTTTCTCACTTTCTTTCTCCTTGCTCAGACAAGTCATGGAATGTGGCCTCTCTCCTCTTCTGCTGCTGCTGCTTCCTTCTCTCCTGCTTGTTTACGCTTGGCCGCAGCCTGTGGCTCTTTCCCAGGCCTGGCTGGGATAAGTGGGAATGTTTGCTGTTTCCGGGGGGCTAAGTCCAGACTCCGACCTCTCTCACACGCCCAAACCGGCGCGCAAACAGCAACGGATGACACACAACCACATCCACCCATTCACAAAAGCCATTATCACATCATTCCGAACCACTAACCAATGCAAAAGTGCAGATTTTTTAGGTTCTTATTCAAAACAAGTCCTTAGAATTGTAGTCAGGTGATAAGCAGGTCTACACAGAGCCTGCACCCACACAATTCCTCAGAAATCACTGGAATACCTGTTACTCAGTGTGTATTTATTTAATATTTCGGCTTTGGGTTAGTCATGAAAAAAAAAACTGTAGAAATGAGCACCACTAATAAAAAGGGTAAATACTGGCATGTGAGTATTGTATTTATTATTATTATTCTTATTCTTATAGCAGACCATATACCCAGCTAATTAACATTCTTAGAACATTGGCTAATGTTATGGCAAGGTTCTTAAATTTTACATTTTAAACGTTTATTTCTTCTATCCTTCCACAGTTTTGCATCAGTACCAGGAACAGGAAAACATAATATAATTCAACATAACATAAGCTATTGATAAGAAACAGCAGACAATTGTACATAATCAATTGCATGACTGTGCCAAAGCATTTGGAATTTGTTCAGAAGAATGAGAAATTGCTTTTATGATCAATTTCAATTTGCACAAGTGACTAGATAATGTGGAGGTTGAAGAAGTAGTTTTGAGAATTTCAGTTGTGACCTGAGAAATGCACCAAAGCAACTGAGAAAAACGGTACTAGAATGTTAATTCAAAGTTGTCTGCTTTTTGATATTGTTCTCAAAACATCAGCACAAATGCATTATTCATCTGTAAATTATTTTTCTGAATCGTTTAAGCTGCATTTGTCATACTTTTTTTTAAATGTTTCAAGAACATTCAAAAGTATTGATTGCTATAATATCTGCAAAGATATAAAATATGAAATTATAAAATACCTCACATAATATTTGCATAACGAAGAAATGAAAAAGGACATTTTGAATGTTCAGAGAGCATTCAGAAAAAAACATTTTAATAACTTAATGGTAATGTTAGCAAAACAATCTTAGAACATATTTTTGTTAGTTATAGCTACTCCAGGAGATAAGCGTAGTGATAGAAAAAGTGAAATGGCCAAAAATAAATGCCTGATATAAATTTTAAATTTTAATTTCCTTGTAAGGACACGGATGTGTGTGTGAGTGCGCGTGTGTGTGTGTGTGTGTGTGTAAATAAGCTTTCCATTGAGGTACGGTTTGTTAGGATAGGATTAACACTTCTGATTAACACTTTTTAAAAAAAAAAATTAATCCATTCACTCAACTCCACAGGTTTATGTGCAGAAAATGCGGACAATATGGCCTGATCCCATTTAAAACTTGGTCATGAGTCAGTAAATGTGTTACTGCAGTCTAATACCTTTTTAATCAGCAACACACTCCCATAACGAGTTCTTTAAGCATTATTTGTTATTTGTCTCTTTGCATGTGATTAATGTTGTTGTGTGATCTCAGAGATAATGGCCTGATGAAGCCAAGGAAATTGTCTTGTTTACTGCATTCTGGAGGTGGTTGTGCAACTTTCATTGAGGAGGAACTCTTTTCCATTTTCTTTTACTTTCTCTCTCTCTCTCTCTCTCTCTCTCTCTCTCTCTCTCTCTCTCTCTCTCTCTCTCTCTCTCTCTATGTTTTGCAATATCTGATTGAGATGGGTAAACACAAGACTGAAGTGACAGTGGTAGAAAGAAGCAAATATTGGTTTCCGTTTGTATGTGTGCATGTCAGTTTGTGGATGTATGGGGAGATTAAGTGTCCTTCATTAAGTGTCTAAAATAAGAGACAGGTATGTACTAATATAGTCGAAAATATCTCAGATCTTGTGTGTATTTTTCTGTTTTTTATCCTTTCCATCCCAGTTAAATATGCAGAGAGGACTACACTAAAAGATATTAGATTCAATTGTAATTGACAATAGATAGATAGATAGATGATTTTTTTAGAGTGATATTCAGATTGAGTGAGTGAGTGATATACACAGAGTGAGTGTGTGAGTGAGTGATTTACAGAAAGAGTAAGTGATATACAGAGTGAGTGAGTGATAGATAGACAGATAGATTGAGTGTGAGTGATAGACAGATAGATAGATCGAATCCATGAGTGAGTGATAGACAGATTGAGTGAGTGATAGACAGATAGAGAGAGAGAGAGTGAGTGAGTGATGGACAGATAAAGTGAGTAAGTGAGTGATAGATAGAGTGGGTGAGTGAGTGATATATAGACAGAGAGTGAGTGATGGACAGATTGAGTGAGTGAGTGGGTGATGACATATAGAGTGAGTGATGTACAGAATAAGTAAGTGAGTGTGTGATAGACAGATAGAGTGAGTGAGTGAGTGAGTGAGTGAGTGAGTGAGTGAGTGAGTGAGTGAGTGAGTGAGTGATGGACAGATAGAGTGAGTGAGTGATGGGCAGATTGAGTGAGTGAGTGATGGACAGATAGAGTGAGTGAGTGATGGGCAGATAGAGTGAATGAGTGATGGACAGATAGAGAGAGTGAGTGATGGGCAGATAGAGTGAGTGAGTGAGTGATAGCAGATAGAGTGAATGAGTGATGGGCAGATAGAGTGAGATAGCAGATAGAGTGAGTGAGTGATGGACAGATAGAGTGAGTGAGTGATGGGCAGATAGAGTGAGTGATGGACAGATAGAGTGAGTGAGTGATGGACAGATAGAGTGAGTGAGTGATGGACAGATAGAGTGAGTGAGTGACGGGCAGATAGAGTGAGTGAGGGATGGACAGATGGAGTGAGTGAGTGATGGACAGATAGAGTGAGTGAGTGATGGACAGATAGAGTGAGTGATGGGCAGATAGAGTGAGTGATGGGCAGATAGAGTGAGTGAGTGATGGACAGATAGAGTGAGTGATGGACAGATAGAGTGAGTGATGGGCAGATAGAGTGAGTGAGTGATGGACAGATAGAGTGAGTGAGTGACGGGCAGATAGAGTGAGTGAGGGATGGACAGATGGAGTGAGTGAGTGATGGACAGATAGAGTGAGTGAGTGATGGACAGATAGAGTGAGTGATGGGCAGATAGAGTGAGTGAGTGATGGACAGATACAGTGAGTGAGTGAGTGAGTGAGTGATGGACAGATACAGTGAGTGAGTGAGTGAGTGAGTGATGGACAGATACAGTGAGTGAGTGAGTGAGTGAGTGAGTGATGGACAGATAGAGAGAGTGAGTGATGGACAGATAGAGTGAGTGAGTGATGGACAGATTGAGTGAGTGAGTGATGGACAGATAGAGTGAGTGAGTGATGGGCAGATAGAGTGAATGAGTGATGGACAGATAGAGAAAGTGAGTGATGGGCAGATAGAGTGAGTGAGTGAGTGATAGCAGATAGAGTGAATGAGTGATGGCCAGATAGAGTGAGATAGCAGATAGAGTGAGTGAGTGATGGACAGATAGAGTGAGTGAGTGATGGGCAGATAGAGTGAGTGATGGGCAGATAGAGTGAGTGATGGACAGATAGAGTGAGTGAGTGATGGGCAGATAGAGTGAGTGAGTGATGGACAGATAGAGTGAGTGAGTGATGGGCAGATAGAGTGAGTGAGTGAGTGAGTGATGGGCAGATAGAGTGAGTGAGTGATGGGCAGATAGAGTGAGTGAGTGATGGACAGATAGAGTGAGTGAGTGACGGGCAGATAGAGTGAGTGAGGGATGGACAGATGGAGTGAGTGAGTGATGGACAGATAGAGTGAGTGAGTGATGGACAGATAGAGTGAGTGATGGACAGATTGAGTGATGGGCAGATAGAGTGAGTGAGTGATGGACAGATAGAGTGAGTGATGGACAGATAGAGTGAGTGATGGGCAGATAGAGTGAGTGAGTGATGGACAGATAGAGTGAGTGAGTGACGGGCAGATAGAGTGAGTGAGGGATGGACAGATGGAGTGAGTGAGTGATGGACAGATAGAGTGAGTGAGTGATGGACAGATAGAGTGAGTGATGGGCAGATAGAGTGAGTGAGTGACGGGCAGATAGAGTGAGTGAGGGATGGACAGATGGAGTGAGTGAGTGATGGACAGATAGAGTGAGTGAGTGATGGACAGATAGAGTGAGTGATGGACAGATACAGTGAGTGAGTGAGTGAGTGATGGACAGATACAGTGAGTGAGTGAGTGAGTGAGTGAGTGAGTGAGTGATGGACAGATAGAGTGAGTGAGTGATGGACAGATAGAGAGAGTGAGTGATGGACAGATAGAGTGAGTGAGTGATGGACAGATAGAGTGAGTGAGTGATGGACAGATAGAGTGAGTGAGTGATGGGCAGATGGAGTGAGTGAGTGAGTGAGTGAGTGATGGACACATAGAGTGAGTGATGGACAGATAGAGTGAATGAGTGATGGACAGATAGAGTGAGTGAGTGATGGACAGATAGAGTGAGTGAGTGATGGGCAGATGGAGTGAGTGAGTGAGTGAGTGAGTGATGGACACATAGAGTGAGTGATGGACAGATAGAGTGAATGAGTGATGGGCAGATGGAGTGAGTGAGTGAGTGAGTGAGTGAGTGAGTGAGATTTTTCATGGCAGACATTTGTACCTTCGCAAATCTGAGCACATTTTGAGACATTTTTGAGATCTTCTTCTAAAACTCTAGAGCCATAAATGAGAATAACTGGGTCTTTTTCTCAGGATAAAACTCTGTTGTCTACAAAGCCTCCATCGCTCTCAATTTAATGCCGTTGCTGTCCAGAAGAAACAATTGTGATATTAAAGAGATCTCATTTGTTATTTATCTTTTCTACGGGGAGTTATATTACAGCTGTCTTTTCTGTTCAGATCCTGTGGTTTTAAATGGTTGTTGTGTTATCGTCTAACTGTGGCAGAGAGATAACACAACAGAGGCAGGTTTTCAAGTAATCGTTCATTATGAAACAAGTGCAACACAATACTGACTGATCCACTGATCTTGCCGTATCTTACAAAGAAAAATAAAGCTCACATGTTGTGTGTTTGTGTGGCTGGGTGGCACAATTGCAGGTTATGTAAGATCGGACCTGCCCCAGAACTGACCCACATCTCGACTCTCATAACATGTTTTAGTGTGGTGCTGTGCAGTTGTGCAGCTCCCATTCTGAACAAACACACATATGCAGTTCTCACATGATGAATGAACATCTTTGTATGTAGTACATATCAGTGATTTGTGGGACAAAACAGGCAATAGATATATATATAAAAAAATGTCTCAATATATCATTTTGGAACAATTTGTTAAATGTTCAGAGTTATTCATCATTCATGTGCTGCTGCAACATTGTGCATATTAATTTTCTCATAAAAATACTTTTCCTTACCTGTCTCTCAATGTCAACTCCCTCCAATACATAAAAAATGTCTTTTTATAAATATTGACAAATCTATCATTCACTTCAATAAATAAATTGTGAATACAGGATGGTTTTAGACCGTAAGATGAGTTTCCTAAATTTTTATGGTGTAAAAAAACAAAAACAAAACAAAAAAAACAAACATATTTTTCATGTTACATGTATTAAATGTTTTTTTTTTTCAGTGTTACTACTGTAGCTCGGAAAAAGGAATAGTTGAGAAAATATCTATTCAACGCAACTTTCAATTCAGAGCTTTGAGTTCTCTAAACTATTGTCTATACATATTGTAGAAACACTCCTTTGTTTGTCAATTTGAATTTGTTTGTTTGTTAATTGCAAATTAACCAAAGATGTTAATGTATTTGATCTTGGTGGACTAGATCTGCTACGCAGAAGCACTGCTGTGAACATTTATGCATAAATAGATATACATAAATCCCATTTCAGATATAGACAGGTGGAGTTGGAGGAGGTGGAGGGTTTCGGAGGAAATCCAATAGCCAGCTGCAAGACTAGCTCAGCAAACAATGAACCAGACTATGTAAATGTTGAGCAAGCAATTTCATTGCCTGCAGGATCAGAAGAGACCAATCAGCTAGTGCCACGCAGTAAAGATGTGATTGCTTGCAGATTGCATGTAAAGGACCTATCAGCCCTCTATATACTGTATATATACACAGACAAATCTCAAGAACAGTGACAAATGTTAAAAGATGAGCTCTTAACATCACACCAAAGCAAATAACTGACAAAAAGACAAAACAGAATCAAGTTTGAACTAAAGTCCGCAAACAGCAATACAATCATCATACATGCTGTAAACTCACAAACCCTTAACATTTCAATAGCATCGCACACAATGATTTTAACTCAAAATGTCCTGAACATTCACTAGAGCTTGTGTGAGCTTGTTTATCTCTCTGAGAAATATGGAAAGAAGTCCTTAAGGCTGGAATCTGACTGTGTTGACCGAAAGTAACTTCATAAAAGATATATTTCAAAAATGAACCTTTTTCCATGTGTCAGAATATAAATGAATATTAATTTAAAATAGAGTTATATTAACACTTTCCTTAGGTTTAATACGTATATATATATAAATCTAGGTAATATGAAATATTATGGTCTGAGGACAAGTGGTTTCAGCAGCAATGATACTGCAATGTCATAAATTGGATTCCACAAACAGAAAAATCCAATGCCATTTTAAAAACACTTAAATTAATTTAAAACTGTAAATGTCTAACCATAAGAAAAAGCTGTGGGATTTTTTCATATCATTTCTCAAGAATCAGGGGTGTAATTCATGCCCCGCCTAGTTTTCATTCTCTTTAGCTTGTTTTTCCTTACGCTCTTGCTGGTCGCAAGACACAAAAGAGTCGTCCACTCAAACACACAGACAGACAGAAAGACGGACAAAACAGAAGGCATGTAGACAAACACATTCACATGTGCGGAGCTGCGACCCGCCCCTTGGGAGGGGGTTGGGTGGATGAGTGTGAATCAAGCCTTTGGGGAATGAATATTTTATGGAGTTGCTGTGTTGGGGGGAGGGACAAATAAATAATTAGGAGCAGGGCCGCTCATCAGCCTATAGCCACAGAAGAGAGAGTCTCCCCACGGATGCTGGTAAGCACATTCACATAATGAAATGAAAACAAATGACTGTAAATGAAACAGCCATCAATATCTATCTTTCAGGATATGTCAACATGAACGTCATCGATCAGACTTCATTTCATTCGGTGTTCTAGTGCTATATCTCCTCCCTCTTGTTGGGATAGACTTCCAGCTAAACACACACAGCTAATATTGTTCCTCAAACAGGCAGGGCCGCGGGGCCGGAAGCACCCCTTCCTCAAATATTTATTCTAGACTTTCTGCATCTGAATACTAAACTAGCTATCATGCAACTAGTTCAGAGTGTGTAAGTGCGTTTGTTTGGCTTTAATCTTACCCGATGGAATTGTGTCTTTTTCTTCTTCTTCTTCTTTTCCTGTCTTGCAAACAAAAAACAAAACGAAACAAAACATGTTCAGGCCACAATATGTTCAGAATAGCTTACTACCACACTATCTTTTTATCTCTGCAGGATATAGTATGTACACAGTGCATGGTATGCAAATTTTCTGTTCAATGGAATACCCAGATGACCAACTGTACTATATTAACCAAATGAGCAATGTTCAGTACATGCTGCACTGTAACAGAATCACGAGCTCATGTGACAACAAACATTTATTGCAGATAAATATATATATATGTGTGTAAATGTTTGTTGTCACATGAGCTCAAGATTCGAGCATTTAAAAAACGTAATTATCAAACGTTTGACCTGTGTATATTCTGATATAGTTAAATTATATATACATAATTTAAAAATATGCAGTCGTAAACCATTCTGAACATTGCCGACCATCCTGACGTTGGCTCTGCGACAGCCGAAAAAATAGGTAACAGGCATCTGAAGAACATACAAGACAGATTTCATGTCTACTTTAGTTACATGTTTAGTAAAATGTCCTGTTGATCCACTGTACCTTCCATCTATTTATATGGAGGTACAGATTTAGTATTGAAACCAACATTGGTACTGCACCAACTTTTAAGTTTCATCAAGCCTGTGCTGTGTCAATGATTTTAGTTTGTTGAATAGTGTATGAAAGAAAATAACATATAATGATTATTTGTAGTGCAGCCTCTTCTAAAATTTAGCTGTTGAGTCTTTTTAAATAAGGCAGCACTGAAATGAGCCACAGGCGGTGCCTAATTCAAAACACCTGACTAGCGTCTCAAAGCAGATCCATTTGCTTCTTTAACCTGATATGTGCTGCAACATCACTCACCCTTCTGAGTAAATGGCTCACTGAATATCAAACAGAGGAGCAGGAACTGATGAGCCACACACACTCCGGCTATGAGCATGAAAGGAGAAGCAATGATGGATCAGATGAAAGCAGTCTCTCTGACTGTCTTTCCCTCTCGTCTCCTTGTATCCCTCTTTCCATCCCATCCCCCTCTACTCATCCATCTGGGATGTCCTCTGTGTGAGCAGGGAGACAAAAGAGACAGGCTGGTAGCCCCCATCCCTCACCCGGCCTTTCCTTGCAGGGACAAATGGCTCTCTCTTAGACCCCAGGCAGAGTGATTGGCCCTTTTAACAAATGGCCCTGGGCGATTTTCGATTTGTTATGTTTTTAGTGGGAAAAAAAAAATGGTGAGCTGGATCACTGTGTTCCACTGTAGGATGTTGATGTATGCATCTTTTCTTCCCACAGTCATTTTGGGTGGAGCTCCTAATGAGGAATGAGGAACAAATATCAATGTTGCAAGAGATTATGAAGATCATGAAGCTAGTAAATATTGCTCACAATCCGGAAACAGCGCTGTCAGTTGAAGTTCTTACCTGACAGTCCTTCAGGCCACAATAACAAACAGGAAAACCACAGTGCAATTCTTCTCTTTGTATTTATGCTGGTTGAAACCATTTTGAAGTTTCAATTTAATGACTCAAAAAATGTCTTTTGGTGCAACCATCAACCAAAATATATTTATATATGTTTAAGTTTTATACATTATGCTCATTTATTTGATAAAAAAATACAGCATAAATGGCAATATTGTGAAATATTATTATGATTTAAAATTACTTTCTGTTTTATTATATTATAAAATGTTATTTATTCATCTGATGGCAAAGCTGAATTTTTCACATGACTACAGGGAGTGCAGAATTATTAGGCAAGTTGTATTTTTGAGGATTAATTTTATTATTGAACAACAACCATGTTCTCAATGAACACAAAAAACTCATTAATATCAAAGCTGAATATTTTTGGAAGTTTTAGTTTTTAGTTTTAGCTATTTTAGGGGGATATCTGTGTGTGCAGGTGACTATTACTGTGCATAATTATTAGGCACCTTAACAAAAAACAAATTTATACCCATTTCAATTATTTATTTTTACCAGTGAAACCAATATAACATCTCAACATTCACAAATATACATTTCTGACATTCAAAAACCAAACAAAAACAAATCAGTGACCAATATAGCCACCTTTCTTTGCAAGGACACTCAAAAGCCTGCCACCCATGGATTCTGTCAGTGTTTTGATCTGTTCACCAAAAACATTGCGTGCAGCAGCAACCACAGCCTCCCAGACACTGTTCAGAGAGGTGTACTGTTTTCCCTCCTCGTAAATCGCACATTTGATGATGGACCACAGGTTCTCAATGGGGTTCAGATCAGGTGAACAAGGAGGCCATTTCATTAGATTTTCTTCTTTTATACCCTTTCTTGCCAGCCACGCTGTGGAGTACTTGGACGCGTGTGATGGAGCATTGTCCTGCATGAAAATCATGTTTTTCTTGAAGGATGTAGACTTCTTCCTGTACCACTGCTTGAAGAAGGGCTCTTCCAGAAACTGGCAATAGGACTGGGAGTTGAGCTTGACTCCATCCTCAACCCGAAAAGGCCCCAAAAGCTCATCTTTGATGATACCAGCCCAAACCAGTACTCCACCTCCACCTTGCTGGCGTCTGAGTCGGACTGGAGCTCTCTGCCCTTTACCAATCCAGCCACGGGCCCATCCATCTGGCCCATCAAGACTCACTCTCATTTCATCAGTCCATAAAACCTTAGAAAAATCAATCTTGAGATATTTCTTGGCCCAGTCTTGACGTTTCAGCTTGTGTGTCTTGTTCAGTGGTGGTCGACTTTCTGCCTTTCTTACCTTGGCCATGTCTCTGAGTATTGCACACCTTGTGCTTTTGGGCACTCCAGTGATGTTGCAGCTCTGAAATATGGCCAAACTGGTGGCAAGTGGCATCTTGGCAGCCGCACGCTTGACTTTTCTCAGTTCACGGGCAGTTATTTTGCGCCTTGGTTTTTCCACACGCTTCTTGCGACCCTGTTGACTATTTTGAATGAAACGCTTGATTGTTCGATGATCACGCTTCAGAAGCTTGGCTATTTTAAGACTTCTGCATCCCTCTGCAATATATCTCACTATTTTTTACTTTTCTGAGCCTGTCAAGTCCTTCTTTTGACCCATTTTGCCAAAGGAAAGGAAGTTGCCTAATAATTATGCACACCTGATATAGGGTGTTGATGTCATTAGACCACACCCCTTCTCATTACAGAGATGCACATCACCTAATATGCTTAATTGGTAGTAGGCTTTCCAGCCTATACAGCTTGGAGTAAGACAACATGTATAACGAGGATGATGTGGTCAAAATACTCATTTGCCTAATAATTCTGCACTCCCTGTATATTTTTCTTGAAACTGACATATGGTTATGAGGATCTAAAGTTGTATTACAAAATACAATGTTTGGTACATGTTTCAGAATATTTTTATAGCACAGTTTGAACTTTTTTCGTATCTTTAGCAACACTATGAAAGTAAGTATCACGGGTACAATGACTAAACGTTTCGAATACCTCCATTTTCACAGTCCACACTACAACGCAAAAACAGCACTTTCAAATGTATCCGCTTAGAAGAGCGTAAGCGCCGTCTTTGTCGGCAAAATGCTGTGTGTGAACGGAAGACAAACAAGAACGTATTAGTGTCGACAAGACCTTAGATAACCAGCCACATTACAGTACACTCAAGAGATCCATGACTGGATGTTCTTGTTCGAAACTAAACGCCTAAATCAAAGAGCAAGAAACAGAATTAACCTGTGGCGTCCTTCTGTCATGTGTGTGTCCTCATTTGATCGAGGCTAATCGCTAAGAGTGTTTTGTGAGCTGAGGTGTCAGTTAAGGCTGAATAAGTCAAATACCGAGAAACACTAATCAAATCAACCTAGACCTTCCAACAGTTAACCAGTTGATCCTAACCTCCTTTTAAGTTCACTGGGTACTGGCTTTCAACTCAGTTGAACTCAGGGGTTTCCTAAGAAAAGAAAAAGAAAAAAGTTTACAACAGAACAAGGAGAGAGAGCGAGAGAGAGAGAGAGAGAGAACAGGATAGTTGCTTAACATCTGGCCTGAAAATAAGCTTAATGAAAAGCAGACACACAAGCTCAACACACACGTATGACGAATGGGTTATTGCCAATCCCTGCCTCAGACTTGGCTTATATTATTTCATTTGTTGAAGTGTTGATCTTCCTCCCTCGCTTTTGTAGCACTGGAGAACAAACACATTCCTGACAGCATTCTTGAGGAGAAAAACAGCATTCAGAACACCATGGCCCTGTTTACCACTTCTATCTCAGGTGATTCGATCCACAAAACCAAGATAGATTTCACATGTCCCATTTCAAATTAATTCATTCAGCACAAGCTTTTCAATGACAATTATGCGTCACACTGCTTGCAAATACCAGGGATATTGAATATATTCAGGGAATCCAAGACACGTGTGGCAGGTGGAACCTCAAGCTCAAGGTTTTGTCTAGCACTTATTCTGAATCTTAAAGGCTCTCTCTCTCTCTCTCTCTCTCTCTCTCTCTCTCACACACACACACACACACACACACACACAGTCTAATCCAGTGTGTATCTGATGAGGAATGAGGTACAGTTCAGACTGTAAGCAGTGAGGCAAAGAAATACCCAAAAAAACATTTTTCATTCCGATAAAAAAAGATGGAATGGCTTGGTGTCATTGAGAAAGGAGCAGGAAAAGGAATCAAATGTTTTAGAAGCAGTCCAAGTTGATCACTGTTTTCTAAAATACATTCAACTTCTGTATCACAGTGTAAGTTTATGACAGTGCAACAGTCTCCATCATTTCCTTAAATTCATCTATTCACCCTCATGTCATTCAACATCCACAGGATTTTCCTCCATGTAACACAAAAGGAGAAATTCTGCATTGTCCAAGAAGACAGTGTCAAATGGATAAAACAAAAATACAATAAAAGCAGGAGTAAAATAGGCTGGGACGATCAAACCCCCTCCCAACGAGCTTCTAAACTTCTGATACGTGCAAGATAATTAGAATATTTTTGTTTAAAATATTAAATATATTACAGCGTAACCCACCGCAGACACAATGACACTGCATGACAAATGTATCGCTATTATTTAGTTTTTCCTTTTTTATTAAAAAAATTCACAAACTTGCATATTCTGATTCTTGAGGTGAGTGTGTTTTGTTGTTTAAAAACCTTTATAAATGATCTTTATCTTGATCTATGAAGCGAGATGAGTCTTAGTTTGAGTCCTGTCAGTCGGATTTACTGCACGTTTTTAAGTTGCACTTATATGTCTGAAATAAATAAATGTCTGCAAATTATATTTGAATGGATTGTTATTGCCGCTTCCACTGATGTCTGACATCAGTGTGTATTTTACAAACTCTAAATGTTTTGTTTTACTGATACTTATGTGTATTTAGATCGATGAAAACTCTGCATAGTTGTGAAGCGCTGAGCGCGTCCGTCTCACCAAAGCACAGTTTGAATCGGCAGTTCTGTGATGTCAGTGAACGTTCTAGATCCTATTTGTGGGGCTGTGCTCTCAGGGGCACAGAAATAATACCGTTCAATAGGCTAATAAATCCGTCAATCCATTTTGTGCACCAGTCCAGATTTATTTTTTGAATTACACACATTCTGGATCCATCCATCCATCCATTTTCTCCTTGTCATATCTATGCAGGGTTTTTGGGGATACAGGAGCCAATTTCAGCATCTTAGCTGTCTTGACAGCATCCATCACCACATAAATCACTATAATTTTATGGAAAAGGGTTGATACTTATGTATTTTTCAGCTTTCCTTACTCCCACTGCCAACATAAAACAACAGTTAACCTTTCAGTTACACCTGAGTGAAAGGAAACAATCTCAGGAAGTAGACATGGATGGAGGGAAAGATAACTAAAATATTGAGGGTGTGTGTTCCTCGAAGCGTTCTTATGCAATAAACATAGGTATAATAAGATTTCACAGCTTATGCAAACATATTCCTTGTGTCCTGGCCTACAACTATAGATACACAGAAAAATGATGACAGATAGATAATGTATTATATAATTTATTAAAAATCATTTCATTTTTTCTATAAAACTTTCATTCGTTCATTCATTTAGTCCATAGTTTTACTTCTTTTTTTTTTTTTTTTTGCAAACATGACGTAAAGATTAATGTTTTGATTTATTTGGGGTCATTAATATACTCCAAAGAGAGAATTTGGACGGAGTTCCAGTTCAAAATGTACAGGATTTTTGATCTGTTACACACCATGTTAAAGCCTACAAACGCTATGCAAATTCCATACATAAATATAGTTTAATTTTCTCCATCTATTGATAAAAAATATAAAATATATCTCCAACTAGGGTCGCCCCTGTCAATCTGGCCATTTCCACCTCTGGTTAATATGAGATAATATGTTAATATTCTGTGTGTATAGGTCTTAATGAAACCCATATATAATAACGTTTTAAATCTTATGTAAGCATGCTCCTTAGGTTCTATCATGACTGAGAGAATCCATTTACTCTTCAATAAATATTTCCCTCTTCCATTTCATTCTTTTCTCTGCCATCAATAAAGGATACTACTGACTTCCTATTAGCCGGTCTGGAGTGTTCACTGCTTCCTGCCAATTGTCAGCAGGCATGAACACAAACGTAGATACACACACAAAATCTACATACTCTTTTCCTGTCAACCGTTTTCACTTTTTCATTCAGTGAACTAATAACTTCCTTCCTTTGACACGAGATATGAGAATGGTGTGAGAGAGAGAGAATAAACAGGAGACAGCAGAAGAGAGCGAGGCAAAGAGAGAAAGCCTGGCTCAGAGAGAGGAAGTGGCACTAAGTGAATGATAAACAGTGAGAGCGAGGTCATGTGTGCAGTTTGCTCAAGCGCAACTAATAAAAGTCTTCCTCCCTGCGATCGCTATCAGTGCACACACACGGCCGACTCTACATCAACACAAGCATATGTTCCTAAATCCTCGCAGCCATGCGGTAACATTAAATAGAAAGTTCAAGCAAATAAAAATGATAATTATGTAATCATTTACTCACCCACATGTCATTCCAAACTTGCCTGACTCTTATTTTTCTGGAAAAGAAGATCATTTTAATATAATGGAAGCCAATGGGCACAAAAACTGTTTGGCTATTGACATTCTTCAAAATATCTTCTTTTGTGGTTCACATAAGAAACAAAATCATACAGGTTTGGAATGACATGAGGGTGAATAAATGATCATTTTTGGCATAACTTCACTTTCAGGGACAAATTCAACAAAGATTCTGCAGTGTTTCTTATACTGTAACCACCCACAATTCAGTGTAACCAGGCACTAAATGCATCGAAATAGCACTGAGATGTGAAAATTTACATTATGTCATTGTTTATAGCACAAACACGTCTTCTTTGTATGTAAATTAGGCTCATTACATATACAGTCTTATTCCCCAAACAGTGCAATTTGCCTGTCGTTGCACTATGGAATAAAATAAAAAGTGAATTTTATTTAAAAGAGATGTTAGTGTAGATTTCCGTTGATTATGACAAGAACAATTCATCAAATTGTGATCAAATGATGGAGAACAGCATTAAGCAGCCATACATCGAGGCGTACGGTATAATCACACAAACTGCATTTTAGAGCTGATTCAGGCTCTTCACATACTGTAACAAATCCATTATATTTGTGCCTCTAGTTCTCCTCTGGCCAATGACCGAATGCGTGTGGTTATGACGAGTCAGAAATCAGATTTCGGATTTCAGTTCCTTTTGCTTGAAGATCGGATTCGTCACAACATTATGGAGCCAAAGCCGGCCAGAGGGTCGATTGTTGTTGTGTCGACAAGGCCTTCACAGGGGATTGTCCAGTTGACAGGATCTCTGTTGACATTCAGGGCTGTGTTATGGTCGTGTCTAGGTGCATGTCCAACATCTGATCTGGATATGGACCGGATATGGCTGACTACGTTAACCTCGGGTTAACAGAGAAACTCATATTATTTACCATTCTTCTTATTATGTAACCAGTACATTGTGTTTTGAGAAGTGTTCCCGGTTGACCTCATTTATGCAGCCTAATAATCCTTTAACGGATGTGAATTATGGAAATGTGATAGTGTTTATGTCAGGTTAAAGAGATGCGTTATAGAAATGGAAGCTCGAGCACAAGTTCCACTGGGAAGACTCAAACGTTACATCACTTATTACTTTAGATCTAATAAATCATTATCTAACACTTGGAGGACTGACACATGTCTGACTTCACAGATGCTGACACCAACCTTCACCTCCATCTTCCCCACCACCAACCAGGATGATCCCTGTCCATATCTCCTAGGGGGTCAGCTACGCCCCTGCCTTCATCTTTAGGGAGAGAATGCAGAGTCCGCAACCCTCAGGATGTAAGCTACGGACGGTGCCTGTGACAAAGAACTTTATCTTCCCATATTTTGCTTGCTGATTGTTAATAAATATCATTGTTGCGTTCTCTTGCCTCCTGAGTCTTTCTAGAAGAAGTTATAGAATACCAAAGTGCATGTGCTAATGTGCCTGATATTTTAATTGGAATGCAGAATTTAGGTTACAAATAACTATTACATTGGGAATATATTTTGGATTAATAATATGTGCATCCATTCCTTGAAGCTTAAAATGAGACAAAAGTCATACGATTCCCCCTCTCTTTGAGGTCCTCATGTAATATACAATTGTTTGAAGAATTTATTTAAGATGTGGGAGTTCATTTGAAGTCCTTGCAGATATGGACTAAAAATGAACTCCAGATTCTGGAAGATACATTCTTCAAACAGCGATACAAGAGGATGCTGGTCCTTCAAGAGTCACTTCAATCTGTCTTTAAAGCCAATAAAAATCAGTCTTCATGTATTTCACTACACTTCAGCTTGTGATTCTTAATTTCTTAGGATTATTTACCTAAACTAAGTCTCTGAGATCCTGACACCTTGTTCTTCTGGAGACTCCAGGTAGGTTTCAGTTCTGGAAAATGGTGGTGCTGGAGACCAAAGGGGTTCCTGATGGATTCACACTTAATTCTTCACCTTAGTTCTTAATTATTTTGCAGATAACACGTGTCTTTTCATATCCATCTGTTTCTGTCTGACCATGCTGACCCCATGAGCGTTTTGCTGTCCAATGGTCATGCCATAACTTTGCGATTTCTAGTATTGCATCCTTCTCATGGGCATTTAATATTTAGAGTTAAATCTCTTCATGGTTCATTTTATCTGTAAAAGAAAACCTGCTTAATAATTCTGCACACCTGAATATGAGGCATTTTTCATTTCCAGCCTTCATGAATAATTATACATCACTTATAAATGATTAAATACAAAATTAATGGTAGTTTTTAAGGTTGAAATTGGTAAAATGTGCTTCATTTTCAAAAAATCAACGTGCATAATAATTATGCACGCAGTGTATGTGAAGAGGTACTGTAATGAGCACATGATTATGGGAGATTTCCATCTCTCCCTCCCCCTCAACTCAGATTGGATATCTGGAGCAAACTGCTGGAATAATGAAAGGCCTGCAAGCTTCACATTAGCAACCCACAGCTTCCTGGCCCGACTCCAGAAGAGTGGCATTCACAGCTAACATGATGTGAGGGGTCCACTCAAACACTCACATGTCCAAATCTAAACACGTTCACAAACACAGTTCAACAAAATATAATTGTAGATGCACACATCAACAAACACCAATGAATTAGATTTACCGCTATTATTGATATTCTGGATTAAATATCATTTGAGTTCAGCAGCTGTGACTTACCACAGCAATTCATTTGTTAAATGTGTGTTCGACTACCTCTGAATATGATTTTCCGAATCTGTATTTAGTGCTGTGATCACCTAAAACCAATTTTAATAGGACAGCTTTACTGCAATTTAAAATTCTGTGATTATTATCATGTCTTCAGTATTTGAATCTATTTATTTAAATACTCATGTTTTCAAAAGAAATGTATTCAACTTGATTAGAATCAGTAAAAATCGGTCAATTGTGAAAAAAAAAATTACATTTATGTTACATTTATTCATTTAAAAACATGGATCAAATATTGCTAGCTGTGGAATCAGCAAGATTCAATTAAAATGTGAGACCGATATAAATTTGATTTGAAGAGTTAATTTGAAAAACAGATAACTCCGTTCTTATTAATTCTCACAAATCATGTTTTTTTTAATTGTGCATTCCGAGAAATATAAATTGTAATAATAGCTGCAAAAAATACAGGTAACTTACAAAATTAGTTCATTGAAAGTATGTTTTTTATATATATGAAAAGTTTTTTTTTTTTTCTAGCAAAAGCAGATAACTCCACCTTTCATGATGACCCTTCGCCGACAGTTTGATTGACAGGCAATCTAACCCATCATAACCCCTAAAACCGCCACTTTGTCAAGTCAAGTCAAGTCAAGTCATCTTTATTTATATAGCGCTTTTTTACAATGCAAATTGTGGTAAAGCAGCTTTACATTAATAAGAAAATGGTGTCATTGTGCAGCTTATTCTATATATTATTGATTCATTCCGTTGCAAATATCAGTAGTTATTAGTCTAGTTAATTTCTGTATATCAGCACTGCAGAAAACAGTGACGTAATCGTCCGGCTCAGCTCAGTTTGTATACAACGGCGCCAATGCAGGCATATCAAAAACACTCCTGAATATCAAGCAAGTGTCCCCAACGTAAGCAAGCCAAAGGCAACAGCGGCAAGGAACCTAAACTCCAACAAATGGAGAAAAAAAAACCTCGGGAGAAACCAGGCTTAGTCGGGGGGCCAGTTCTCCTCTGGCCAACAGTGAACACTTGTCCGATACTCAGGCAGAGTTACAGGTCATTAAACCGATTTGGAATCGCAACAGTCAAAATATTTAATCTAGTTTAAGATCTTTTTGATCATGCCGGTATGGGACGGTTTGTTGGGATATGTGCCACTGGCTGATGAGTCGGTAAGGTCTTCACAGAGGATGAGCTAGTTAACACAGTCTCCGCTGACACCACAGGCCATATTGCTGCCGCACACAGGCACAGGTTCCCCGTCCGGCCTGGACACGGCCCAGATCCAGCCAATCACGTTAATTGGTAAACCTCGGGTTAAGCAGAGAGACAAAAAATTAGCGTAGACGCCATTCTTCTTCAGATGTAACGAGTACATCTGGTGTTATAGGAAGTGTTCCCGGTTCCGGCTGACCTGATCTATATATATCTTTATAGTGCGTCATGTGTATGCCAGGTTAAATAGACGCGTTTTTAGTCTAGATTTAAACTGACAGAGTGTGTCTGCTTCCCGAACAATGCTAGGAAGACTGTTCCAGAGTTTAGGTGCCAAATAGGAAAAGGATCCACCGCCTGCGGTTGATTTTGATATTCTAGGTATTAACAACTGGCCAGAATTCTGAGATCGTAATAGACGCGAAGGACTATAATGCATTAAGAGCTCACTCAGGTACTGGGGAGCTAAGCCATTTAGTGTTTTGTAAGTAATTAGCAAGATTTTAAAATCTATATGATGTTTAATAGGGAGCCAGTGCAGTTTTGACAGAACCGGGCTAATATGTTCATATTTCCTGGTTCTAGTAAGGACTCTAGCAGCTGCATTTTGGACCAGCTGTAATTTGTTTATCACGCAAGCAGGGCAACCACCCAGTAGAGCGTTACAGTAATCTAGTCTCGAGGTCACAAACACATGAACTAGCTGTTCCGCATTTGTCATTGAGAGCATATGTCGCAATTTAGATATATTTTTAAGATGGAAGAATGCGGTTTTACACATGCTAGAAATCTGGCTTTCAAATGAAAGATTGGTATCAAAAAGCACACCAAGGTTCCTAACTGACGAAGACGACTTAACAGAGCAGCCATCTTGTGTTAGACAGTATTCTAGGTTTTTATGTGCTGAAGTTTTTGATTCAATAATTAGAATCTCTGTTTTTTCTGAATTTAGTTGTAGGAAATTACTAGTCATCCAATTTTTTATATCAGCTACGCATTCAGTTAATTTTGAGAATTGGTAGGTTTCGTCAGGGCGCGAGGAAATATAGAGCTGAGTATCATCAGCGTAACAGTGAAAGCTAATGCCATGCTTCCTAATGACATCTCCCAAGGGTAGCATGTACAGAGTGAAAAGCAACGGTCCTAGAACTGAGCCTTGTGGTACTCCATATTTAACTTGTGATCGAAATGACGTCTCTTCATTTACTACTACAAACTGATAACGGTCAGATAAGTATGATTTGAACCCTGCCAATGCAATTCCACTAATTCCAGCATAATTTTCTAGTCTATTCAAAAGAATATTGTGGATAGTGTCAAAAGCAGCACTGAGGTCTAGTAACACTAATAGAGAGATACAACCACGATCTAATGATAAGAGCAAATCATTTGTAACTCTAATGAGAGCAGTCTCAGTACTATGGTACGGTCTAAATCCTGACTGGAAATCCTCACAGATACCACTTCTTTCCAGGTAGGAACACAGTTGAGATGATACTGCCTTTTCTAGTATTTTTGACAGAAAAGGTAGTTTGGAAATCAGTCTGTAATTGACTAATTCACCAGTATCAAGTTGTGTTTTTTTAATAAGAGGTTTGATAATAGCCTGCTTAAAATTTTTCGGTACATAACCTAGTGATAAAGATGAATTAATGATCTTAAGAAGTGGATCTATGACCTCTGGAAGCATCTCTTTCAATAGCTTAGTCGGTATAGGGTCTAACATACATGTTGTTGATTTTGATGATTTAACAAGTTTAGACAATTCTTCCTCTCCTATAGCAGTGAATGAATGGGATTTTTCCTCAGGGATACTACAATCCACTGTCTGATGTGATACTGTAGTAGACAGTTGCATGGCTATAATTTTCTAGAATAATGAATAAGTGCAGAATAATGCACAGCAGTATTTTTTAAGCACCGTTTATCGTTTTTTTGCAAATGAACTCTTCATGTATTAAAGATAAATATATAAACCTGGTTATTATGTATTTGAAACACATTCAGTTTATTACTATTACATAAATCTCATTCATAATAATAATTATTATTAATAATAGTAATAATTTTAGGGCTAAATATGTTTTGAATGTGTCTGACTTTCTTCTATGGCACAGAAATTGTAAGTGTAGGTTGAATGTGTGTCAACACAGAAAGTCAATGGACTCTAATGTTGTTTGGACCCCATTGTTCTTCAAAAAAAGTATTTGGTGTTTCACAGAACAGGAACGTCACACATGTTTGGAGTAAAGATAAACATTTGACAAGTCGCTTTAATACTGGGTTTAAACATATAAATGTAAAATTCCTTACATTTAATTGTATTAATATCACTTCATTTTAAACTGCAGCACAGGTTTTCTCGCACAAGCACAAATGCACATTTTCACACACTGCCTTCCACTATATTAGACCATTTTTCCGCATGTTCTCTACACAGACTTGACCTTCCATTCCGAGTTCCTCACTGTTTACAGGACCACACAGATCTGTTTTTCTGCATGCCTGTGATATTATGTCACTCTTTTCCTATAATGACCCCTCACATTGTTTTTTTTTGGGTGACAAAAAGTTAACCCGCACACATTCTCTCCAATTCCAAAGCAATATAATCTTAATTGTTGTTGATATGAATGGCCAATAATGGTCAGTGATGAAAAAAAATGTTCCAAAAGTACAGAAGTTCAAAGATATAAAGCAAAATGTATAACTCACCGACGTAAATAGATTTTATTCTCTCATTAATGAATGTCCAAATGGCATTAAGTTTTGTCAATGAAGCACGCAAACACATGATATGTTGTCCCTTAGCTTTTCAGACATACAAACATTCAAAACTCCTTATCAAATCAGTGAAGCTGTCCAGTTGTGCCAGAAATATTGCTGTAATGATATTAGCGAGAGCCTTTTACGAGAGGCTTTATTTAACTGGTTTATACTGTATACAATAAGCAGCACTGAATGCATGTGTTTGCGCGTGTCATGAACAGGGCTTATAAAAGTGCTTATTGCAGGTTCATGACAAGAAGTGTATAAAATGTAATCTGATTAGACAAGACCTACAATAATAGCAGGGGCCTTGGACAGAAAACACACACATGGGTATGCAGAGCTAACATCAAGGTTATGCTTCCTATGATTCATTTAGCTCTATTGGCTGATTTGATTTTGTAAATACTGCATGCTCTTATAATCGAGATGATCCCTTGACTGAATGGCTAGACAGACAGGATAATAAACGTTTGCAGAGACAGTGAGACTGACATTCGGTCATGGTCACGGACATCCTCATGTTATCCATCATGCTCCAAAAATCTCTAAGCAATCGTTCTACGTTCATGATTAGGATATCAGTTCCATCTGTTTTTGTTATATGCATTGATGTTCGAGTTATTTTTAAAATCTTGAAAGTGTAACTCCTGTCCTTTATGGCAGTGTTGATTCCTCAAAAGGGCTTTTGTATCATCCAGTATCTTTTTGGACAGTCTCTGTCAGACATCAGACATCAGTGAACTGACTGTTGTGGCCCATGGGTGATCTATCTGAGGCAAAAAGCTCAGAACTACCAGGCTAGACTAAACATGTAAATACACGATTTCTGTTTAGAGTGACAAGAGGGAAGCCTTTGTTAAGTCAGCAGTAGATCATAACAATGCTAATGTCAGTGTCCAAACCTGGCTCAACTTCAGAGAAAGAGGAACTCACAGCAGAGACGATCAGACATAACGTGATCAAAGTCAAAAGAGCCAGATTAAAATCGCATGGCCTCATTGAGATAAGTTTTGCACCTAACAGCATGAAATGTGAATGTATTGTCAACGTGATGCTTTGATGCTCTGCGAAAGTTGCACAACGTGACACAAACAACTGTGACTCAAAGGGGGATCATGGGTCTGTTTTGACAGGATTGCAGACAGCAGAGAAAAACAATGCTAAATGCAAGAATAAAATTGAATCTAACATATAATACATTAAAATATAAAATATTATATTAATCATACATTTTAGTATTGTATTTCATGTAATTAGTATTGTATTTTAGATTTCAGATAGATGGATATTTTAGATAGATGGATGAATGGATGGATGGATGAACGGATAGATGGATGGATGGATGAATGGATGGACGGATAGAAGGATGGATGGATGGATGGATGGATGGATGGATGGATGGATGGATGGATGGATGGATGGATGGATGAATGGATGGATGAATGGATGGACAGTTAGATGGATATTTTAGATAGATGAATGGATGGATGGATGAACGGATAGATGGATGGATGGATGAATGGATGGACGGATAGAAGGATGGATGGATGAATGGATGGATGGATGGATGGATGGATGGATAGATGGATGGATGGATGAATGGATGGATGAATGGATGGACAGATAGATGGATGGATGAATGGAAGGATGGATGGATGGATGGATGGATGGATGGATGGATGGATGGATGGATGGATGAATGGATGGACAGATAGATGGATGGATGAATGGATGGATAGATGGATGAATGGATGGATGGATGGACGGATAGAAGGATGGATGGATGGATGGATGGATGGATGGATGGATGAATGGATGGATGAATGGATGGACAGTTAGATGGATATTTTAGATAGATGAATGGATGGATGGATGAACGGATAGATGGATGGATGGATGAATGGATGGACGGATAGAAGGATGGATGGATGAATGGATGGATGGATGGATGGATGGATAGATGGATGGATGGATGAATGGATGGATGAATGGATGGACAGATAGATGGATGGATGAATGGAAGGATGGATGGATGGATGGATGGATGGATGGATGGATGGATGGATGGATGGATGGATGGATGGATGAATGGATGGACAGATAGATGGATGGATGAATGGATGGATAGATGGATGAATGGATGGATGGATGAATGGATGGATGGATGGACAGATGGATGGATGAATGGATGGATAGATAGATGAATGGAAGGATGGATGGATGGATGGATGGATGGATGGACGAATGGACGGATAGATTGCCACATTTTGCCAAAAATTACTCAAAAACCACTGCAACCACAAACCACAAAATTAAAACATATGCCAAGAACTGAACTTGGGCTTGTAACATTACTAAGAATTTTTTTTTTTTTTTTTTTTTTTCAGATGTTCTTAGTTCTGGGTAGCACAAAGTGAGATAATATAATCCAAACACACATATTGTTCAATAGAGAAAGACAATAGAGATCAATAGAGTTGGTTCAAAAAATAACCTGACAGTTAACAAATCAAATGTGATATGCCAAATCAAGGGCCATCGTTTATTTTCTATTATGCATGAGTGAGTGGAAAATCTAACAAAAACAATGTTTTTCAGAAATGTCCACCCGCCGAGCAAATGTCCTCATCTAACTTTTTTCTTCCCTTCTCCTGCTGTGCTATTGAGGCTTTATTTGAGCATGATAAGTAGTCCACTGCTTTCCCACAAACACTCTGTTTGAATTTCCGAACATGCAGCTGGCTCATAACGATAAAGAGCTCCTTTCAAAAATGGAGAATACACACGTTTGACACTGCTGATTAAAAAAAAAAAAAAAAAAAAAAAAAAAAAAAAAACTCTGCAGGAAACATACTGAGCTAGGCTGCATGTGACCCTTATTTTTTCCATGGAAAGAAAAGTGTGGCAGGCTCAGAGAAAGATAAGGCTAGGAAGAAGGGAATCAAAAGATATTCACTCACTTGGGCAGAAGGGGGGGAGGGAGAGAAACTCATATAGACTGTCAACAAGTTTTGTTGTTTTTTCCTAAATAAGACTATTCTCAAATAAGTAGTGGAGAAAGAAAAGGAAATGACAGGAAGAAATGTGGAAAATGGCCCAAATGAGCCCCATGGCTGGAGGTTTCTAACCTCTGGGCCTCAGCTCTGATCTTACCGTGTGCTTCCATTGACGTTTTATTCCCATTTCTTCTGCAAGCTCCCCAGTTGTCTCACACAGGCTCACACTCATACTTCCAGCCTTCCTGTAACCTCATCACACCCTATTTGGGCTTGGTAAAAGCTTTAGGCTTTATCTGGGTACATTGATTTCCAATGTTTACAGCTGGCTTTCTTCAGTGTGAGCAGCAATCCCTCTGAAGAAGCTGTGCTGAGAGAATTGTGCTCTGAAAAAATGGCCAATTCTTTTCTTTTCCAGTCAACGAAGCTGTTTACTTAAATACGACAAGTGAAAGCTCCCGTAATGTCTCAGAATGGTACGAAGATGATATACACCCAAAAATGACAATTCTGCCATCATTTACTTTCATGTTGTCCCGAACCCGACTGCTGTTAATTATTTTTTTTCTATGAAATACAAATGGAGAAATTTTAAATAACCTTCATGCAGCCATAGTCCAAGTCATAACAGTTTAAAAGTATCATGAAAGCAGTTCATATAAGAGTGCTCCATTGTATGTCAGTCGATCAGTGTTTTATGATCAATGTTCTGTGATTTGATGGAATTTTCTATTTTTTTTATGATTTATATGTAAAGTAAATAATGAACTGCAACTCTCCAAAAATGCTTTCATTGATGTACTGTAGCCAAAATAGTATTGACGCAACTCATTTTGACTTCTGCAGTCCACTTTAGAGCTTTGAAGGTGAATGCATAGATAAATGTTGGGATTTGGGACTACTGTTCAGAGCATGGGTCAAATGGACTACATTTATGGAGCATGTTTTATTTTGGTCCTTGACTCTGGAGACTTTAAAATGTCAATGTATTGAAAATCTGCTTGAAAGTGTTTCACAGAAGATACATTGATAGCAATGTATTGGACTGAATTTTCATTTCTGTTTGTGTGCAGTCTCTGTCACATTCACGGTACGTTCTAAGACATGTATTATTAGGAAAGAATAAATAAATATGGGTTGCACTTAATTTTGAAGGACATTCTAATAACTAAAAGTATAACATTGCCACTACATGTCAACTAACTCTGATTTAGAGTATAAGTAGACTGTTAGATTAGGGTATACTTACAAGTTGATGTTCTTGCAAAGACAGTAGAATGTATTTTGGTGAACCATCAAAATAAAGTATTGGCAGATATTAAGCAGGCAGTCTATTAATACTCTAATGGGAGTTAGTTGACATGTTGCTGCTTATAATTAGTAGAATGTCTTAAGTGAACCATCGAAATAAAGTGTAACCAAAATATGATCAGCTGACAGCAAACAGGTCTTGAAATAGATGCCGATGAGCTGCACTCCTGGTAATCTGCAGATCAAACGGCAGTGAAATGAATACTTGAGGCCAGACTCTGAACCTGGGTAGCAGTTTATTTTTAGCCGAACTGCTAACGCATTTCTCTCTGTCTGCCGAGTCCTGCCAAAAAAGCAGGTGCAGTTACAGGTGCAATCCCTCTCTCTCTCACTCATTATCTCTGCGCACAGTCAATCTAGCCCTCGCTCTCTCTGTCTCTCACTTTTTCTCTCACTGCGTTCTCTCTCGTTTTGTTCTTGTGCACGTAATCCATACCTGGATGAGTGCCAGCCATGTCTGCAGGCACCTGCATCAGCCAACTGCGCCAAACACACTCTCCTCAAAAGTCAGCAACCTTTCTGAGCAAAACCGAACATCACACAAACATCAGCCCTGCTGCAATCGCTGTTTTTTCTATATTTGGATAATATTTGTAAGTGAATGTAATGCATTTCATGTGACTAAATGGTTAGTTAACTCAAGAAAATGGTCATTGATTCATCCCAAATAGATATGGTTTTCAGGAGATATTTTAAAAAAAATTCAAATTGCTAGAGTCCACATGTAACGGTCTTGTAAGTAACAGATGCGCACAACAAACGGAGAATCATGGGAACAAAGTTTAATAAGGAACGAGAGAAGAAATCCAAACAAGGCACTTAAAATTAACAACGACCGACAAAGGAAGAGGGAACTTATGTAACAGAAACACAGGATGATAATGAGGTAAATTAACGAAACACAGCTGATGGGAATGATCCGATGATGATGTGGCGGGAACAGACAAAGAGCACATGTGACACATTTTTAGTTCTTCGCTTAGGAGGAAAACGAAGTTTGAAATAGTTTTGCGGCAACGTAGCCTATTGAACATCCTAAGTCCGTCCACACTGCTGCTGCATTTAAATAAACCTGTAAATATCCTGCTGCGTAATTACTGTAATTCTGAGATGAAACGTGACGTTCTACTCGCTTAAATCAATCCGCAACGACCAAGTGGTACAAGTCAGAGTTCTCAGAAATTTCTCAGTTTACAAGCTGTAACTACAAGTTCTACACGGACGTGAACTCTTTTTACAAGTTATCATAATTATGGTAATTATGATAATTACAACATGAACGCACCTTGTGCTACGCACTTTCATTTCAATCACTAAATAAACCCAACAAAAATAACAGCTGGGAGAAAAAAGCATCTGATTTAGGGATGTCAATATGCTTACACAACCTCTGCAGTTCGGCTCTCCAGTCAAGTCAAGTCACATCATGTTTATTCATATACGTTATTTATACATTTTTACAAAATATAACTTTAAAGCAAACAACTTTATAGTATTAAACATGAAAAACAATGTCACTGTTGCTTTCATTTAGAATTACAATTTCATTTTCTACTCTTCAGCTGTGTTCATATTTTTACTTGCGTCTGACCTTGACGGGCCAAACAGAAGAAATGAACTGCAGAAGACTTCCACATCTACAAAAAGTAGTTTCAAACTGCCTTAACAAACTCCAAACGAACTTCGCTTTGGCCAAATTTTGTTCAAAATGATTTCACACGATTTATTATTCGTTCTCTTATTAAATATATGGGGGCCTTAATAGAGCTACAGTCTAATGCTTCATCTCTCTGTTCAATCATACTTGACATAATTGAATATTTGAAGGACATATATTGAAGGTTTTTCAGAGCCAATGCATGATTGCGAGGCCAAGTGTAATATTATTAAAGTATTAAAGTATAAACGATCACATTATCTAGGTCTGTTAGTTCGACTTCGCAAAAACGCGTCAGACTAAAGCATTTACGCCACATTTTAAAGTCGTAGTGTAACGGAAATAGGGACGGTTCATATTGTGACGTACATTCCAAGTGAATCAATCGAAATCAAAGTGAATCGAATCCTGCTGGGATTCAGGATCTGAATGTGAGTTTGCTGTAGATTGTAAGAAAGGGGCAAGATTAAATAAGAATAAATGATTTTAGATCCATCAACCCTCAAAGCTTGCACAGTCCTATACCTCATTGTGAGTGCAACATTTCATCTGGTAATGTTAGACAGTTTTGATTTATATGCTGTTGAATGTTTAAAGATCATGTTAGCTTACTTGTGCATGAGCAATCTTCTATCCTCTCCGTCCTGGCTGCATTAAACTCCACTTTTAGACATACACTCGCCAACTTCCCTAAGCACCTCCCATTGTGTAGTGCTTCAAAATGCCGTTGAAAATTCACCTTTGCCAAGTGAAATGTGTACACTTCAGGCAGATCCGTAGACCATAGTGCGACACGATTGTGACGTCACAGCAGGTCGCGTTTAATTTACCCCCATCCCACATAGCTCTAATGTACGATATCTGAGTTATTTTGACATTTAACCACATAATAGGCCTACTCATAGTTTATTGTATTGTCATCATTTTCATTTATGAAATCTGTATATATTCTCCAACAGCCCAAGCATAAAAACAGGCCTATAGACTAGTGCGTAAAACAAATTCATAAGGAAAAAAACTGTAAATAATAAATCAGTTCCATTGCAGATTCCAAGAGATAAACGGCTCAGGGTGGTCCATTTAAACACATTTCAAGGGTTCCGCCAGTAGTGGGCGCTCATGCAACATAAGCAATGACTTACGTGAACGAGGGAAGGGCATACAAAATTTGACTTAAACGGAGCCCTGGTTTATGCAGATCTTCTTCTTTGCTTGTTTTTGGTTCCGGAGATGCAGCGCCCCAAACCATATAACAGTGAAAACATGGATTGCTGAAAACACTATCATTTGAAAACAGCAGCTCAGACATTCAGCTAAATATCTCCTTTTGTGTTTGAAAAAAAACAAAAAAAACAAAGTCATACAGGTTTGGAATGACATTATGGTGAATAAAGATGACATAATTTTATATTTCTTTTAGTATACTGTTCCTTCAATACAAAAAGAGCCGTTGGTTATGTGTGCTGACATTGGTATGTGGGTATTGTATTGGTATTGTGCTATGACATTTGAAAATGTTGAAGCAATTGAGTGAGAGGTTATTCTGACCCAGCCGGTCAACCTGACGGCTGGGTTATGCCAAAATTCAACTGACCTTTGTCTAATATTGAAACGAGAGAATAGACCAACAGAAAGAGAGAGCGATCGTATCTTTTAAGGTGAGCTACGGTAGCACTCTATCACCAGTAAACACCTGCAGAAGTGCTGGGGGCTCAACAGAGCTGCACCTGTTGTCATGGCTACGGGAGCGTGTGATCAAGGAGCATGTTGCATTGGAGAGCTATCATTATTTGGCTGACCTGTAAACCACAGGCGGGTTGGCGAGGTGCCAGCTCAACATGCAGTTTAGTTTTCGAGGAAAATGAACTAGAAAGAGAAAGCATGCTACACTGCACTAAAGCGGCCCCCAACACTGTGCAAAATTTGAACTAGATTACCTGATAAAAATAGTAACTTTAAAGTTCGAGAAAGCTCCTTCTGTTTCCTCAAGTAGGAGCTTAACTTTGCTTGTTCACATTGAAGGGAACATGGACTTCCAACAGCAGGGAGCAAATTAGACAGAAATTATATTTGAGTTGCGTTATGTTCTGTTCCCTTTCAAAGTCCATAGCAAAACTGCTGCCAGCCACTGGCACAGCTTGTGACTGAGAACAGAGCGTGGCATACCGCTGCCCCTGAGGACCCATGTACCAGAAACATACGACCGCAGTCATACGCCTGGACACCATCAACACAATAACACTCGCTCTGCACACACCAGGAGCTTTTAGTAGTGTAGGAATAAATACAGCGATCGTTCCGTCCCCTTTAAAACAACTAGTGCTGTTGCTGAGTGCTTCTATTAACTGATTAAAAGTGTGTGTGTGTGTGTGTGTTTTTTTTTCTCATGATATATCTTTAGTTGGTAAAGCTGATGTCATAGGATGGCACGGATCCCTCCAGACAAACTCAGACGCTGGTGTCAGGAGCTGGATGGTGTTTATCTCACTTCCATGACTCAAGGTATTTGTGTGCTTTGTCCTCAGGTCCATACTTTCTGTTCTCTGAAATCTTGTTGACTGAAGACCGAGGTGCACACATACACACATTGTCCAACAACGAGAGACTACAAGAACTGTCTATCCATTGATCTGCCTTTCTGTCTGTCTGTCCATATGTCTGAACATCTGTAGGTCTGTCAATGTGGAAACAGTGTAACTGTAGGTTGTTAATGGATGCAAAAATGATATATAAACACAGTATTACTGTATAGTGAACATTGTATGATCACATACACCTGTTCTGTCTACAAACGTTTGAATGATTGAGGGCATAGTTGGTTCTCCCAAAATTTTGACCCGCCTCAGCCGTAAGGTCGTGATTGAGAACAATAGTGGCCCTTACTTCATCAGAAACATGTTTTGCCTCTGTACACTGCACACATCCTTGTTCGTTTCCTTGTTGTTCTTCAATTGACCCTTTGCCAGCAGTTTGACAGACCAATCATAACCCCGAATCCGAAAGTTTAAACAGTAAATAGCATCTAGTGTCTCTTTAAAGTGTCGTGACAGATCGCAGTAGATCCTTCAAGCGGCTCGTGAACCAACATCTCTTCATACTAGTTCATTTATAGCATCAAATAAACATGAATGAACATCAGAACGAATGTTGTTTCAAGTGTGGAAAACCGTCAATTGCATGACTGTACAAAAGCATTTATAATTTGTTCAAAACAATGAGTAAATGAAAGCTCTAGCGCAAGTTCTGTCAGGAAGACTCAAATGTTACGTCACTACTAATTTAGATCTAACCAATCATTATCCAACACATGTAGTATATAAGATCGGTACTCATCACACTTGTCTGAGTTCGCAGATGCTGACGCGAAACCTAACCTCCATCCTCCCCACCACCACCAGGATGGTCCCTGTCCATACCTCCCGGGGGTCGGCTACGCCCCTGCCTTCATCTTCAGGCAGGAAATGCAGAGTCCGCAACCCTCAGGATCTAAGCTACGGACGGGGCCTACGCCAAAGAACTTTATCTTACAATGTTTGCTTGCCAATTTCATTGCAAGTTAATTTACCTCTCGAGTCTTTCTGGTAGAACTTCTTTTATTATCTGTATAGATGATGTGGAGGATGAACAAGCAGTTTTGAGAATTTCACTGAGAAACATTCCAAAAGCGACTGAGAAAAACTGTAATATGGAACTCAGTTGATATTTGGTTTCAACTTTTCAAATACAACCAATCCGATTTAATCTATTACTGTTTTAGCCAATTGAAGTTTTATCTCAAGTGTTATGTGAAGTAACTGTTTGTCATTTTAGGCATATTATTCATTTGCTCAAAATAATGAGAAGAACACTGTTGCCAGGGTTGCCAGCCAGTTACTGTAAAATTTACAGCAGTACTGTAATTTCATTTACAGAATTTCCCTGCATTCTATGATTACAGTAGATAACTGTATTTTTTTAAATTATGAAAGGTCAATTTAAAGCAATATTCTGTAAATTTGAGTCAAACCAACATGTGACCCCAGAATGCATTGGAGTTTACAGCAAAATGCTGTATTATTAAAAAACAGCCAGCAGCTGTAAAATAATGCTGTAATTTTTACAGCAATTCATTACAGTGAATATAATCTAATGAAATAAAGCACTTGTCCTTAGGAAAGGTGAAAAGCGTGGCGTCTTCAGCAAACAATAAGGTATATTACCTGTGTGAGTAATTCTATATGAGCTGTTAAGCCTCACAGTATATTGTGTTCTGGTTTGTGCCCCCCCCCCCAACCCAACCCCTGTCCTTTAATTAACTTGTGAAGTGTTTAAGATACACTGTGTTCTCTCCAGTCTTGACCTAGTTCCTAGCACAACAAGTACAGGAAAGTGAAAGAGAAAAACATAGGCCAACAGGAGGGTGTTGTTGTACTCACCTGGAACATATGACCACAATCTAAATTTAAGAGCACTTTCACAACGAATAATTTGTCTTGTAATTACTCATCAAGAAAAATAAATGAGATGACGATGATGCTAAGTGTGTTCATGAATACTGTGTGATTGTGAACATCCATATACAGTACTTGTACATGTGTGTTTGAGAGACATCTATCTCCGGAGACCCCCTTTCACTCTCCTCTTGTCTCCTGGCTGGACACTACACTCATTTCCTTCATTGCTTGTCCATCTCGTGGGAGGAGAATCAATTATTATTTTTTTTTTAATAAGAGCTCCAATTAGCCCTGAGCACATTGTGCTAAATATAAGCCTTATTGGCATGATCTAATAAGCAGAAGGACGAAGTTTGACCCCTGTCAGATGAGTACTGGGTGCTGTTAAGGCCCTCAGAGCTCTTGAACACAGAATTCCTTACAGAGACCCAGTGTAACGAGACATGCCCACTGCACGTCAACATGAGGCCTGTCAACCCCACTGACACAGGGAAGGAAATTATTTTTACCTTGTCAACTGAGATTTGTGTGAAGTTTGTGTGTACTGTATTGTGCTGTATGTACCTCTCCTGAACACCACAGAACTTGTTGTTGTAGTAAGTAAATATATATATATATATATATATTTCTTCACATATTTTTTGCTAAGACATTATTTGCTGAAAATGAAAGGTACTTACTATACAATGTGGGTTTATGGAAATCTGTGCATGTAAACATAGTAATCTAGGTAATGTTTCTGCGTTTTATTATGGAACTCAGTGTTCCAACAGAACGATGTTCACAGGTTTGTGCCAGCTGGCCCTGGCAAAGGGATCTGCTCTGTTCTGCCATGCCCTGCCCACACAGATCTGCTCTATTGCTCCATTGATATTAGTTCTAGCCCTGGTTGAGCTGATTCTCAATAGGTCCGTACAGAGTCGCGCACACACACACACATATTTTAGATAAAAATCTCTACGACATCCAGCTCTTTTGAGTTCTGTTCCACTCTTACTCAAGGTCGTTCGGCACAAGAGTCAGACATTGGCATGAATGCGTGGGCCTCAAGATGTTCATGTACTGCAGCACAAAAGTCCTTTTTTAGAGCACCTTGATGGACGTCATTGCTAACGCACATTGTATCCAAGTTGCGACAAAGATGGAAACTGAGGCTGAAAATAAATGTAAACAATCGGAGAACAGAAGCAGATCATTTAAATCTGCTTAATTGAAGCTAAACTGAGTTTCTGAGCAGAGAAAAAACACTTTTCTTTTAGTGTATGAAAGCCGAAAAATATTTTTCTGTTTACTGACTATTTGTGGAACAACAGAGACTATGTGAATAGCAATGCAAAAACAAAAAACAAACAAACAAAACTACTACTTTGCTACTTTGGCAATGAACTGCATAAGGATTTGAGAAATATATTACATACATTTTCATAACATGCACAAATACTTTTAACTGCATTTTTTTTAATTGCAAATGCATATTCTTGAATAACAAAGTGTACTACAGTAGAGTAAAAGCATTTTTAACAACTCCATTATTTTTCATCTTTTAGTAACAGGTAAATTCATGAACAAAACTTTATTAGCATTCTTATATACAAGATTAAGAGTACACAGATGTATTAAATAAATGTAGAGCCTTCACGAATTTACATTCTTCATCTCACATCGTGACAAACTATTATAAAAGTGTGGAGAAAACTGAGGACAAAGTATAGGTGGGAAAAAAGAAACATCAAACTTGGAATTCAAATGGCATCTGTTGTTTCAGCATTGTTAATGTTAACAACTAGGTGTTACCTTTGGTGTTGACAGATCTGTATTAAGCAGTATGCATTAAAGCAGCATGTCCATGTTCTTTATTTGGCCTTGAAATTGAATTAATGATAAACACTTTGTCAGTCTTCACATACTACAGATACCAATTTAATCATCGAACAGAATCTAGCGTGGTGGGCATGTGATCTTACATTTATGACGCACAGGTTTAAAAATGCTTCAAACCATTCCAAGCCTCGTAAAATACCATGTATTTTCAGTCTAACGCATTATTTTTGCATGATTGTGTCATATGCCTGAGTGTATTTTAAGAGCTAGCCCTATGTCTGTAATTGCATTTATTTTGGTACACCATTATTCACTCAACGTTCCTGCTTTTGTGTTGGGTAAACACTGAAACACAGCAAAGTGTTTCCTAAAGCAAACGCACAGATCCTCTAAACCCAAGTAAGGATAGTCATCATAAACAAATTTTACAGACGGGTCACTGGAGGAAAGGTCACCACTGGACGACATGGGATTGTTGATTCACAAAATGCAGTGATTGCAGTTCACTGAAAGACATAAAATGTGACTGTTACCTTCCTGCCTAATTTGACAGGTACCGTACACTCTAAAAACGATTGTGATTTTAACGGTAAAAGACTGTAAAAAGGCTACGGTGAAAAACTGAATTTGTTTTACAGAAAGTTTCCGTACTTTATACGGTGAATAACTGTAATAGATTTAATGGTACATTTAATGTAATTTTACAGTAAAATACAGTTTTTGAAAGTCATTGTATAATTTACAGTGAAAAACTGAAAATTGACATTCCCTAAATTCCTTACATGACACTTCACATTTGATGTATTTTCATTGAAATAACTGTTTCTTCTTAGTTTTTTCTTATCAGTTATGTACTTTAGGGTTTTATGTCTAATGTTAAAATTGAAAGTTTATGTATGTTACCATGATGGTGTTTAGTGTTAGTGAGAATGAACTGTGTGCTCCTTCTGTATATCCGTTATTGTCCTTCTCAGCGTGTACAAAAGCTGCTTGTGATGAACTTTGTGATTCATCATGTGACTCTCTTTACCACTGTGTTTGGTGCTTGTAAGTGTATTATAAAGGTACAAAACAGATATTTGTACTTCAATAGGTTGGTATATTAACATATCAGTTCATGAAATATGTTTTTTTTACTGTAAATGTAACGGATGTTTCTTTATTTACAGTGCGTAAAATAAACAGTTATGAACGTAATTATTCCAATATAAACCTTTATATTATACAGTTTTGAAACGTAAATTAAACAGTAAACTAAGTGCTGTCCTGTATAAACCAAAAATATTGTTGCCATATTTTTTACAGTAAAGTTCTGGCAACCACAGCTGGGGTTTTTTTTTGCTATAAATTTTACTGTTTTTTTTTTGTGTGTGTATGTTTGCAATTTCTTGGCAGGTGTTATCCATATTCCTTAGGCAAAAACATACAGCTGCTGCTGCTATTTCTCTTTGAATCACTATGATAATAATACATGTTATGGTTTTCCTCAATCGATTTGACACATTTTTCCAAGCTCGGATCACTGTTTTCAAAACAGTGTTGAACACTTTGTAATTGGCCTAAACAGACTGTAAGTTTTCCTTCATTTCACACAAATTGCAAAAGATCTGAAACATTTTCTCAAAACACAACGTACAAAATTCTCAGATGTTTTCATAAACAGCACTTATTGTAAATTATATTGTTACAGAAGATAATCTAGATGTGCTGTGTTTGATAGAAACCTGGCTAAAAGCAGACAATTACGTTACTTTAAATGAGTCTAGCCCTCAAGGTTACTATTATCGACACAAATCGCGTCGGAAAGGCAAAGGAATTTATCTTTAATATTACTCAAAAGTCTTTCAAATATAATTCTTAAAAGTGATGGTGCTTTATCTAACATTATATAATGTAAGTGATAAATCTCATTTGACATTTGTGCTGGCTACTGTATGCAGGCCACCAGGGCACAGAGTTAGAACTGGCTGTGGATCCATGTAGATAATGAAAATGAACTCTGTTGGAGACAACACATGTCAGGATCCACTCATTGTCGTAATCATACTTTAGATCTAATATTGTCCCATGAATCGATATTGATGCCGTTTATATTCTGCTGCAGAGCGATGACATCTCAGATCATTATCTAGTCTCATGTATACTAAATTTAGCCATGGCTGCAAAACCAAAATTCTGCCTCCCTGCCACAAATATGGTAGAACTATCACTTCTGCCACTAAAGATTGCTTTAGAAATAATTTTCCTGATCAGTTTCATCGCCTTAGCAGATAACTTAAAAGAACTTGATGTTGCAACACAAACTATTGACTCTCTCTCTCTCTCTCTCTCTCTCTCTCTCTCTCAACTCCATTAATAACAGCATTAACAGTATTAGTCTGCTATCAAGGCTCAAGCCTCCGTTAATAGTTCTGAAATGAAGTTTTGGAATTAGCAGACGGAGGCTTGGGATGAGATGCATAAGAAATTGGCCCCACACACAGGAGTCTTTTAAGGACAAAAACCTGACAATGTCTTGAAATACAACATCGGTACAGTCTTGAGGTGTGGTAAGTGTAGTATCAGCAGAATAGTTGACTCCCGGCCATTGAATTCTTAGAAAATAATGCAAAATAATGTTGACTCTGTTTGGCTAAGGTAAGAGTGTGTTTAGATTACTATTAACTGTTTTGAGAGCAGTTAAATTACATTGAAGACATGCGTCAAATCTATTGAGAAAAACTGTAACAAGTAAAAATTATATTTATGACTTTTACTATTATGTAGTAACTTTTAAATTAATCATTTGATACAATGTACCTATAGTGCACATACATGTTTTTAAATTGTACTACTGCATATTTGAAAATTACCTGGATGGAACTGCTGTAATTAATTTCTGAAATTATATTGTAATTATACCCTTCCTTTACATATCAACCCACCCTTAAACCAACCCATACCACCAAACCTGTCCCTAACTTTACCAATAGCAGCAAAAGTGTTTTGCAATACAACACAAAAAGTACATTGTATCTAACAATTTTATTTAAGTGCATAATAGTTACATATACACCTATAATAAAGTGTGACCACAGTATGTACTGGATATGTCTGTCTGTATCCTACTTTATGATTGTAATTTGTAAAATACCATGCAGAAACCTCTGTGAACTTTCCCTGAAATTATGCAAATGAATCAGTGTTTGAATGCCATTAATTCAAATCGAAATGATGTTCAAATTAAGATAGTGGTATTAGAATAGTCATCTGGCTGAGTGTCGGGAAGCAGGGCAATCACACTACAGAAAATATATATAAAATTTTTAAACAAAATATGGAATGTTTTGAAGTTAAGAAACATGTTAAAATCGCTTTTTATAATTCCATGCAAGACATTAAGCATTAATATTGCGTTTATAGAATGTGCTCTGTGGGCAGCTCAGATGCTTTATATGAGCTCCATGCTGGAGGCCACTGTCTTACAGGTTACTGAAACACTCATGGCTTTCCAGTTAAGGAGAAAGAGTGTTTTGGCTTTAGAAATTGGGCTATGTTGTTTTTTTCATGACAAATCAGTAATCGGAAAAAGTAATAGATTCTATGATAACCTTAACTTTAAGGTCAGTATAATTTACCTGTTAATTATTTTCAGGTCTCTCCTTTATTCGTACAGTGGTTTATCTAGTCACCATTACAACTCCCACAGGAAGACAGGCTCATATGGGGTAGTCATGAAACATGGTTAGGTGTGAAAATACGCACATGTATATGTGTCTGGACTTAATGAAATTCAGCAGTCAATCAAATAAAGGACTCTTTAAGATGAGACAGTTCCACTGGATGGAAAAGAAAATGACAAAAAGAACAATGGGAAAAAACGTTTTCTCACTAGAAATTACATCAAAAGTGGAAAACACTCTGTTGTACTAATCAGAAAACAAATCTGAAAAGAGAGCGAGTGAGCCAGCAGCTAAATTAAAATTCCACCGAAGTTATAGGGCAGCGTTCACAGTGACAGCACTTCATCAGTGTGATTCATTTGTTCTCTGTTTTTATGTGTGTATAAAGGTTAAGTCTATGCTTGTGTGTTTCTGTGTCTCTTAGACAGAAAACGTTTTTCTATTGCAACTACTTTTCCATTCTTTTTGTATACACGCACTAAACGGACATGTTTGACTGTTGCGCTCGCGTCTTGCCTCTTTTGCAGCATCTCGCGCATGACACGACATTCTAAAAATGTGGCGCCCAAGTTAAAATCAGCTGTCCAAGCTAAAATCGACTTTGTCTTTTTTCTCCTGTTCCACTGCCCACGTCTCGCGTTTCTTAAAGCAAAAACGTGTTCTGTGTGAACCAGCTCTATGGGTATAGGGAGTTTCAGGTTTGCTGTATATAAAGTTATCGTATCTACCTTATAAAGAATAAATAACCAATAAGTGGAGAATAACTGGTGGACCCAGACAGTATTGAGCAGACAAACTGTCACCAGTGTGTGTGTGTGTGTGTGTGTGTGTGTGTGTGTGTGTGTGTGAGAGAGAGAGAGGGCTACCACCAGTAATGCCTGCTGCATACTAATGCATGCTGTGAGTGTGTGTATGTATCAGCTTAGACCTTTCCACAGATCCCATGGGGGATGTTTTTGTAATGGACCCTGTCTGCTGGAATGGTACTGTCCCAGACACTACATATCCAACAGAGAGAGAAAGGGGAGGGGAGGGTTGAACGAGTGCAGGGTTTCAGTTTATCAAGAGATGCTGCTGATGTTTCAGGCCACAAATCAGAGCAACTGCAGTCATTAATCTCACTCATCCATTTCATCACGGAGAGCGACACACCACCCTCATCGCTGTCATTTCTCCCTGTCTCTCTCGCTACACCTGAAAATATCCACAATCTCCAATTTACTGCTTTTCTTGTAACAGTATCCTCTCAGTGAACACGTCACAGCTTTCATACAGCTCAGTGTGATAGATACACACTCCCAACCCCAGTGGAGGAAAGTGCTTATTTCAACGACATGTTTTTTTGTTTGTTTTTGTTTGTTTTTTTAAAAAAGGGGTGAGGGGTGGTTATGAGAAAATGTTGTTTTAGCAACATAATATCCCAATATTACAACATAACTGACTGTGAATGCTGTTGACTTGAGAGGCTAATTACAGCAAATAACTATTGACAAATGACATTTTACATTTATCTTTATAACAGGAAAAAACATATGTTGTTTTTATGACACAGGTCATTATAAAATGAAAAAAATATTGTTTGGCAACATAAGATCTTGTTATCACGAAAGAGATGAGCAGGATAAATAATATCGATATGGCAGTAATGTACCAGTACTAGTTCTTAACCGTTGTTTTGTTGTAACGTTTCAGGCTGAACAAGAAGATGAGGCATGTGAAGTGGATCTAAATGCAGCAGTTTGTTGAATAAAACAAAAGAGTGATATCGACAATTTAAGGTAAACGAAACAGAGTGCATAAGCACAACCAGTAACAGACAAAGAAACAC
This sequence comes from Opsariichthys bidens, assembly GCA_037194245.1. Lineage (NCBI taxonomy): Eukaryota > Metazoa > Chordata > Actinopteri > Cypriniformes > Xenocyprididae > Opsariichthys > Opsariichthys bidens. Next base: position 29,279,896 of record CM074281.1, on the reverse strand, counting down.
TAAACTGAGGGCAATATTTACATAGATAACTAATGACCTAAACAATGAACAGGTAAATGAAATCAATGAAACACTGAGTCACCATGACAACCAATGGATATTTATTAACCAAGCAAGCCATGGAAATACAAAGGAAAAACAATGAGAAAATAACTGAACATGACATTTGTCAGTAATGTTTATTACAAACAATGGCAATGAAAATTATGATCTACTTGGTTTTATTACATTTTAGTGCAAAACTTTACAAAATGGGTGCACTAATATGCCTTAATTCATGCTTAGCCAATGCACATATAATCACATGTTGATGTACGACTTGGGTTTTTACCCAAGAGCAATAAGAGAACTGCATGATTCTGCTAAACACTAAATGTTTGATTACACCCTGAATGGTTATGCTTCAGTTGCACTGATTATGATTACAGTTAAGGTCACATTGTGAGAACAATTGTACCACCTTTACATGGAACTGACAAGTTCCTGTTTTGTTGTTATATTTATTGTCTTAATTATTGTTGTTGTGTAATGCTCCACCGTAACGTTTACTAATTCCATTGCATTTATGCAATGACAGTAAAAGAGAATTGAATTGACTAATGAGGAACTAATTAATTAATGATTACTGCGTCAGCAACTAATAAAGAGTCAACATGATTAATTGATTAGGTAATATAGGAATTGCTACTGATTAAATGTGTCATCATGCACAGAATTAATTCCTTAACAACATATATAATATTACAGTTTTTCTTAATCGATTTGACACATTTCTCCAAAGTGATTTCACTGCTTTCAAAACAGTTAACGCAGTAATCTAAACACATCTTACCTTAGCCTAACAGTTCAACTTTACTGCAATATAAAGCACTGCATTTTTTTTTACTAGTAAAGCATTTATTAAAAGTAAATACTAACACGAAAACTACAAACGTATTCTCTAATGATTTTAGAACACTTTCAGCTGTAGATGTATAAATACATTAAAGAAGTGCATGTTTATTCTAATGTTTTTCCAACAGGTTTTGTTATGGATTATTGAGTAAACTAAAAAGCTTCAAAAAAGATTTTTTAAAAATTATTTTCAAAACTGCTGTAATGCATATTTTTGAGTCATGACCAATGTGTAAACAGGTTTTGTTTTAACTGTTTTCTCAGCTGGTACAACCAACTGTTTGTTGTTTTTATTTTTATTTTGTTTTGAAATATATCTACAACCCTTTTCATTCTGCCACAAAAATCTCTTGGGGTCCTCTGGATGTTGTATTACAGTATCAGGCTTAATGTTATTCCCTTGACAGTTGATAATAAAATATTTGCAGTTGTGCCACTCTGACATTTGAGTGTTTCAATTATCTCAACAGCTTTAAGTCTACATTCTACATCTACATCTATATTTATAAAATGTATGAACTCAGCTCTTCTCCCATCCTCCTTTTTTGCTTCTTCCTCTGACCTCATATATGATCTTCTTCTATATGTTCCAATTTTCCCTCCCTTCTTCTACCCACACAACCACCTTTTTGCTTACACCTCTTTTTTCCCCTTCTCTTGGATATTTTCTTGCTCTATTATTTATATTTTCCCTATTACATAATGCAATTGTGATAAATGTAATCGTTTTTTCTTCTTTTTTTTCTTGATATATTAAAGTTTTGGTTGGATGTATGAACTATTATGAAAACATCTGATAATTTTGTGCATAATCAACCGTCTAGGGGTCAGCCGTAACAGGAAGAGGACTGAATAATGCCACACTCCCCCAGCCCTTCACACCTCTGGCCCTACACATTTCACCACCTCCTCACTGTCCCATGGACTGATCCACCTCCTCCGCCCACCCCTGGCCTTCACATCAGCCCAGGTGAGGAAAGAGCTGAGAAGGATCAAAGCACGGAAGGCAGCTGGACCAGATGGCATCAGCTCCAGGCTGCTGAAATCCTGTGCAGATGAGCAGTGGGGGATCACTGGGCATGTCTTCAACCTGAGCCTCAAGTTGAGGGTGGTACCACAGTTATGGTAGACCTCCTGTGTAGTACCAGTGCCCAAGACACAGTAGGGATCTTAGCGGGCCAGTGGCTCTCACGTCACATCTGATGAAGACACTGGAGAGACTGGTCCTGCACCACCTCTGCTCTGAGGTGAGCTCAGTGATGGACCCGCTGCAGTTCGCCTACCGACCTGGGATTGGAGTGGAGGATGCTGTGGTCTACCTACAACCCCGTGCCCTAAATCACCTGGAGGAGCCCGGCAGCTCTGTGAGGATTCTGTTCTTTGACTTCTCCAGCGCATTCAACACCATTTAGCCGGTGCTTTAGAGAGGCAAGCTCGAGCAGGCTGGAGTGGACTTACACTTGTCTGAGTGGATCCTGGACTACCTGACAAACAGGTCCCAGTTTGTGAGAGCCTGGGACTGTGTATCTGACCCCCTGACCTGCAGTGTGGGCACCCCCCAGGGCCTTTCCTCTTCACCCTCTACACTGCAGATTTCAGAGACAATACTGACGGCTGTGTCTTGCTTTAGTTCTCTGACGACTCCACTGTCGTTGGCATCAGCAATGACGATGATACGGAGTATAGAAAACTGACGCAGGACTTCATGGACTGTTGTCGGCCAAACCATCTCCTTATCAACGCAGGGAAGAACAAGGAGATGGTGGTGTATTTCCGCAGTCCTTCACCGGTGAACATCCAGGGTATGGACATTGAGGGAGTGGACTCTTATAAGTACCTGGGCATTCACCTGAACCATAAACTGGACTGGACTCTCAACACGGACGCATTGTACAGGAAGGGTCAGAGCAGGCTCTACCTAGTTCTCTCACCATTCCTGATTTCTAACATACACTCACAGCGTTCGTTGTGGCCTTGTGACTGTCAGGGCAGAAACGAAAACAGCTAGGTTTTTCTCTCATCTCTGGTTGAGTTCATATGTAAATTGTGCAAGCATATTTTGTCCATTAGATTGAAAGTACTGAAAAACCCATACATTTACCCACCTATACACCCTCCCCTCAAAGAAATCAGGACAAAAGTGGTTGAAAGTGGACAAAAGAGACAGATTAAAAAACAGATGTAAATGTGTGTGTTTGCCTTGTCTACTCGTGATCTCTTTGACTAAAACATATTTTAATACGAGGTGGAAACAGGGCCTCAGAGACTCTCCAACCTCCTGTGATTTGAAGCCTGTACGTGTGAACAACCCTTAACATGGCATCTCGCAACTCTGTGCGACAAAACAAGAATGTTACCATCAATAAAGCAGACAAAAACAAGTACACTGTGTAGACGCACATGTTTGCAGTGTGCAGTTTTGTTGATCATAATGGCAGTGCTTTACCACTGCAGTGTTGATTGGGTGTCATTTCCTTTGCCGTCTAATGAGATGAACTCTTAGAGATTAGATTAGATTAGAATAAATTCCTCAAAATGCTTTGCTGACAGAGGAAACAATCATGTACATTTTAAGAAACCTTCCTTCAAATATCTCAGGCAATTAGAGCTCATTCCAGTTGGGGTCGTTTTTAATTAACGCACGCTGATGGATCATTCATTTCCTACAGAAACCATTAGAAGGTCATTACAGCGAGCCAATGATTTCCTATATGAGCAGCAAGCGTTGGCCAAACTGATACCTTATAGCTGCTAGTAATGGAATGATATTAGACTTATCATGTGGAAAAAAGCGGATTAGGCACTGGATAGGTGGAAACACACACTTTAAAAGACATTGAGCCCTGCCACTGCAGCAGATGCTGCCGGAGATGAGAAATCCCTAGAGTTGTAGAAATATTGCACTGCTCCAGGATTCAGTGACATAATGTCCAGATTTTCAGCTTGCCCTCTCAAAAAAGCCCCAGTGAGTCTTATGCAGAAATAAAAACCACACATATGGAAAACATAGGGAGTTCATTTCACGTTTCAGTTATAGAGGAAGGTTAAAAACCACACATTCATTAGAGGTGTGATCTGATTGACAGGAACACGTTAACCTCCTCTTGTTTCTCAATATACAGTGGTGCTCAGAATTATTGGCACCTTTGGTATATATGAAGAAAGAAGCATGTAAAAATAAATCTGCATTGTTAATTCTTTTAATCTTGTATATAAAAAAACCCCACATAAATCTAACCTTTCATTGAAGTAAAAGAATTGAAAATGTAGGGAAAATCTCTTTATGAAATAAATGTCTTCTCCAAAATGCGTTGGCCACAATTATTGGCACGCTTTTATTCAATACTTTTTGTGACCTCCTTTTGCCAAGATATCCACTCTGAGTCTTCACCTATAAAGCCTGATGAGTTCTGACATGAGATCTCCAGATCCTTCAGATTCCCAGCTCCATGTTGGTGCTTCTTCTCTTCACTTCACTCCACTCGTTTTCTCTAGGGTTCAGGCCAGGGGACTGGGACGGCCATGGCAGAAGCTTCATTTTGTGCTCAGTGACACATTTTTGTGTTGGTTTTGATGTTTGTTTTGGATCATTGTCTTGATGGACAATCCAACCACTGCCCATTATAGGATTTCTAGCAGAAGCGGTCAGGTTTTGATTTTTTATCTGTTGGTATTTGATGGAATCCATGATACCATGTATCTGAACAAGATGTCCAGGACCTCCAGCAGAAAAATAGGCCCACAACATTAAAGATCCAGCAGAATATTTAAGACTCTGGGCATGGGGTACGTTTTATCCCTGTGTGCACCAAACCCATTTAGCGGGTTTGCGGCCAAAAAACTCTTTTTTTTAGTTTTATCTGACCATAGAAGCCGGCCCTGATTAAAGTTCCAGTCTTGTCTGACAACTGAATATGCCGGAGATTGTTTCTGGATGAGAGCAGAATGAGATGAGATCCCGAACAACTTGTGGGTGTTCATTCCGAACAGCATGTAGATGCTGTCTGATATTTTTTTTTAGGCTTCCTGACACTCAAGACTCAACTAATCTTTGCAATTCTCCAGCTGTGATCCTTGGAGAATCTTTGGCCACTCAAAGCCCGTGCATTCGGATGATATAGACACACATCCTCTTCCATCTTTAGTTGATTGGAACTTTTTAATTATTGCCCTGATGGTGGATATGGGGATTTTCCATGCTTTAGCTATTTTCTTAAAGCCACTTTCTTTTTTGTGAAGCTCAACAATCTTTTGCTGCACATCAGAACTATATTCTTTGTTTGAACCCATTGTGATGAATGATTATGGAAATTTGGGCTTTGTGTTTCCTCATGATTTTACTCCTGTGGAACAGGAAATCATGGTTGGACAATTTCATGTTCATGATCACCCTGGTGTGCTAAAAAATGTAAATATAAATGGGAATATATTTCCAAGGTATTTTATTTCTAGGGGTGCCAATAACTTTGGCCAACATGTTTTGGGGAAAAATATTTATTTCATAAAGAGATTTTCCATACATTTTCAATTCTTTTACTTTTCTTTTACAATGAAAGGTTAGATGTGTTTTTTTTTATCTAAAAGATTAATAGAATTAACAATGCAGATTTATTTTTACATGCTTCTTTGTTCATATTTACCAAGTGTGCCATAATTCTGAGCCCCACTGTATGTGAATGTGGTTTTAATGATGCATGACACCTCACACCATGAGTGACAAAAACAACTCACCCATCCATGCACTCATCCATCCACACTAATGCTACCTAAACATTCCTGCTGTGCATCGCATGCAACACACAAATATCAATATCCAGTCAGCTCTTCATGAGGGAAAATAGGATTATCGTTTCGGTTTCAGTCATGATATCAAACAGATGTAATATTTTAGAGTGAAACAAACCTAATACCACAATACATCACATAATTATTTAAATTCATTGCTAATTAACTTAAACCTAAATTTCTGAGTGTTTGCTGTTCTGTACTTCCACCAAAGTAATGTCACTTTCTGGAGGATTATATAGCAAAATTAACTGGATTCAGGTCTTTACAAAAGAAGAGGATGGAAAGTGATATTGAGGACACAGGAAAAACATCCATTGATTACCAATTAAAACGAAATTACTTAGAAATCAGGTTCTGTATTTCTTTGGAGAAATATTTCTTAAAATTGCCAATTCAGATACAATTTTGTTTGGTTGTTTTATTTCTCACAACTCCAGTTTATATTTTTCAAATTTTTGTTAACATCTCAAAAGTGTGACTTTTTTTTCTCAGAATTAAGAGTTTTGAATTCTTGGGATTCTGATTTTCTTTTCCGTAATGTCAAGATTATATGTTGCAGATAACATGCAGAAACAAGTGTTCGCACAACCGCGGTTGATCTCATGTGTCCGTTGCTGGAGCAGCTGAGAAGAGTGCGAGAGCGACCTCTAGAGGCCAAATAAAAACTATCACTGACGCCTCGTGGAGTTTGTTTTGACACGTGATGTGAGGTTGCGCCTCACAGAACCAGACACTTCAAAAACGGATTTAAAACAGACAATAAAGCGGTATGCTATACAGTAAACAACAGTATGTGTTTTCATATCTCTAAAGTAATTAGTTTGTTGACTAGACGCTGCATTAGTGGAAAACAGCAGTATTTTTGAGAGGATGCTTACATTAGTAGTAACGTTACCGTAAGCGATTAAAACAATGTCACAAAAACACCAACTGTTTAATGTCACGATTGTTACCCTCTATTTGCTTTAGTTTATATCTATTTTTTCGATTTTATGCACTCGTTATCCAGCGAAGATGCATTTTAAATTGTATTGTAATCATGCAGCCACAGAAACATAAATCAGAAATGTATTCGATTCAGTTCTTTTTTTATCCGCATTTTAACGCATATTTTGATTAGATAATTATCGTGTGTTCTAAAATAGAAGCAAATAATAAGTGTGTCACGCTGAAGTGTAGAAACAGACGGAGATCTATCAAAATGTGGTTTTAATCCAACAGGCACTGCAAACATCAGACAGGCTGGTAACACACAGCAACAAAGACAAGAACCAACAAACACTAAACATAACCAGGAGAATATATAGGGAAGATAATGAGGGATAACGTAATCAGGGAGAACAGAAACAGGTGTGGATGATTAACTAGACAGGTTACACACACGGAGGGCAAATGAACAGAGACCGACAGAACTAAAAGTCAACATGAAAGTCCATAAGTGTGACAGAGTGAAAGTATACATATATTATGCCTTTGCACGGATTTTAAGCATGATTTTATGGATTTATATGAAATGAGTTATTTGTAACATTAAAGGTAAAGCGTACTAGTAAAATTAAAAGTACTGCCTTAAGTGTACTTAAGTATTCGGAGAACTATAATTTATTAAGGCTATAATGGCCTCATTTTTTGTCACAAGTCTCTTGCTTAATCATCTCAGTTTATGTGAAAAGACTCTGTTACTCTTAGCACACTGATCTATTAATAGAATATTATTATTCAGACACTGATATCTTTTAAAATTGCCCAAAACCTTGAAGCCAAACAATTTCCTTTAGAACCAAATGAAATAACAGTATTTGAGAGATTATTTTAAGGTTTATTTCTAACAGTTACACGTTTAAGTTTAATAAACGCTTGTATTAAACACAGGTTCACATGAGTTTTCTTTTACTACATTGTATCTGAATGTCTCTTCAGAAATATCAACTGGCCATATCAGATTTACTGTAACAGGAACTAGTTTTTTGTATCGAAAGAAACACACTTGCCAGTGGGGGTGTACAATATTGACAAAAAATGATTTCTCGATATTTTCTAAGACTTTTCCGATAACGATAATCAGACGATATTTTGCATCATTCAAAAATGTGCGACAGTGTTTGTTATATCTTTCCATCTGTTGCTTTTTTCCTGTCGTAAGGAACTTTCTTGTAGGGCTGCAACAATTAATCGATAAAATCGATAATAATCGATAATGAAAATCATCGACAACGATTGTCATTATCGATTAGTCGGGTCTGCCCACTTGCACGCATAACGTTCGCCAGTATTGTCAAATTACAGCACTGAATAACGCATTTCTATGGACAAAATGCACTTAAAAACAGTGGTGGAAACGGAGTGAGCTGCTGCGGGAAAGGTGCATGATCCAAACTGCAAAAAAAAAAAAAACAGAACTCTTTATTTGAAGGTTCAAGCTAAAGCATTAGCTCCGTGTTTAGCTAGGCTTGCCCTGTCAGACGCTTGATAGATGTGCGTGCGTCCTCAGCGCAAAACGTTCATTCTACGGCGAGATCCTTATCAGTGCATGTTTCAAATTCACGCGAGCATTTCCGTTTTGCATAAAGGTTTGTCCTGACATTCTGCGTTAAACTTCAAACTTTATATTACTGCAAAAGCGCCAGCGAACGGAACGCGGAGAGAGGGAGACAATTAATGTTCAGCGCAAAAATATTCATTTTGCTGAAATATCTGTTGTTGACAGTTCAGTTTAGGATTAAAAATCAGTATGTCATTCAGGAATTCATGGGAGTTGTAACTGTAAAGGGATAACAGCACGTAACTGAATAAATGTAAGACGTTTCTATTATTTACAGGATAAAGAAATGACAGAGGTTATGTGTGTGTTCCTGCTGAACATTTCTCTTGACTGTTGGTTAACACTGAGTTTGTGTTTTTGATTTTCTTTATTATCTTATTTTTTAATGTAGAGATTTTAACTATATTCACTATATACAGTGCTTAAATTTATTAGACCTAAACTAATGGTACTGGTGATTACCAAAATCATTTTTATTTTTCTGTAATGGTTAATACACCGGTATGTGTAAGCTGTTTAGTCACAGTAGTATTTCTAATGCTAAAATATAAATATTGTCATCATGAATTTTCAAATTTACTGTTTCACAAGAAAGACAGAAAATTGGGCACTTTTTTCAGTCAATAACAGAGGCTGTGGAAAAGTACATGAAAACAATGCCAGCAAAAATGCAAGCTGTTATCAAAGCCAAAGGAGGCCAAACAAAATATAAACTTTTTTTGGACATTGTGTTAATAATGACTTTTTGTTTTCTTTTCTGTGACGGGTAGTTTAAGAAATTAAGCACTGCATGTGTTCATAGCATTCATTTGGCACATTTGTTTGAAGAACATTGGGCAGGATGTGCAATTATGTGTTTTTTGTCAATAAAATAATTTAAAAAAAGAAAATTAGGATTTTTTTTCCAATTAATCGAAAAAATAATCGGCCAACTAATCGATTATCAAAATAATCGTTAGTTGCAGCCCTACTTTCTTGCAAAATGATTTGCCATGTTTGTTGCATGTGTGTTTTTGACTTTTCTCTGTCTGCTGTGTTCAGATGATTCCTGAAGCTTTTCATGACCCTCATATTAGGGCAAAGGCTACGATTATTTAATGCGCAGCTTGTCAGAGCTGTACTGCTCTGTGATCAGTAGTAAATGCTTCTCCATCTGAAAGCCAGAGGGTCGCTCTTGTGCAGAAACTCAAAATATGCGTTGTAGCAGAAGAAGATATCGCGTCATATCGCTGTAGAATAAACAGAAGATTGAAACACTTTGATTGATTAAACATGACTAATAAACACACGACTGCCTTATTATCTCTCAGAAGGATGCACAACTTTCATGAAGTGAGTTTGGAGTAAAATCATGTTATTAAATGCTGTCTTTTGTGGGCAAGATGTCAATAAATGCTTCTCATGTCTGGAAAGATGTTTTACGCGCGCTGCTTTTTCAAATGTACATTATAAGCGACTCAAACTAGACTAAAATAAGCCCTGCCGCGCTGAATCCTGATTGGTGGTTTGCCGCACACTTAACCAGCTCAGTTTTTATCCACTAATAAATAAAAAGGAACGACTGATTTCGCAAAATGTAGTTGAGTAAAAAGTAAGATACATGACTTTGAAATGTACCAAAAGGAAATACTCCAGTAAAGTACAGAAATACGAAAAAGATACTCAAATACAGTAACAAATTACAATTACTTTGTTACTGTCCACCTCTGCTAAACAGTGACTTTTACTTCTACCAAAGTCATTTTCTGGTTAGATTGCTATACTTTTACTCAAGTATGGCTTTGAAGTACTTTATACACCACTGTGTACAACAATCACTCCTAATAAATCTTGTTAAGCACTAAATGATCCGTGTTAAGCCAAGGTGATACATTGAATACAGTGCAGGTTTTAGCAAGTATAAGCTGGTTATTCAGCCCCAGTGAATTAATCAGTGTCTTCTGAAGTGAATTGATAGGTGTGAGTAAGAGAAATATTAATTTTAAACTCCTTTAACTATAAACCATTGCTTCTGGCCATATGTCTTGAAGTGATGGTCACAAGTTCAGCTTGACATAATAAAGTGAAGTTAGAGTGAAAAACAATGCAGAATGCTTCCTCTTCTCTCGTTACTTTCACTACGCAGATATGTCGAGTGTCACAACATCCCTCTCGTAAACCTTCGTATGTGACAGTACGTCAGCAACTGGTTTAGAAAGTTCAAAATATTAGTGTTTTTTTTACACACATTGTTTCACTTCAGAAGACATTGATGCATCCACTGCTACAATTAATAATTTCCATTTTTTTGGTGATCTATCCCTTTAACACAAAACATAGTAATCTTTGTGCAATCCTTGTGCAATTACAGGTAGTCCAATGGAACATGCAAATTAATTTTACGAGAGAAGAATTAACATGAGGAGGGAAGAAAGTAAGATTGGTTGAATGGCCGGCACATGAACCGTTGTTTTCCATCGGCTCTCGTCCTGAGGACAAACGTATCAGTTACACCTGCTCCAGAATCCTAACAAGAAACTGTATGTTTTCACAGAATTAGACAGGAACATAAACATTGGTCTCGTGTTGAGCTCGTGTACTGAATACATAAGGAAAATGTGGGAGCTTTTATGAATTTCTCCTGGAAATCTCGGATGGAATTCTAAAGGGCGGGATATTTATGTGCGAGACAGACGCAGTTAAAACAAGTTGTTAAAAGCAAATGGACAGGTGAAAGGTCAAAGTATTCATGGATGTTGGTCAGTCATAATCCTGCTTTTATCAGATCGCTGGCGGTTATTGGACAGCAGAGGAGAGAGAAGAAAGTGTCATTTTTACAATGTGGCATTTAAAGAGAAAGCCATCAATGACCTCCACGAGACATCAGGGACTATAAATGTCAATGACATTAAGGGTTAATGTGAAAGGCCTTTACAGAGTGTCGCCTGCAACACAGACACACACTCACATTTGTTGCCATGTTTTATGGGGATTTTCCATAGACATTTCCTATTTTTATACTGTACAAACTGTATATTCTATTCCAAAACCCACCCATCAAAAGAAACTTACTGCATTTTTACATAAAAAAAAAAAAAAGTATTATAGGCTATTTTCATCTTGAGGACCAAAAATGGGACATGTTGTCCCCACAACTTACCCGAACCACACATACCTCTGCATGCTCACACACACACACACAACTATTTGCACAAAAACTGCCAAACAGGTGCATGTGTTCAGGAAAAACACACAGATTCCTCATTCTCTGAATTTTCCCTATTCTTGGGAAATCCCCATACTTCTTGGAGAGTTAACAGTGTTTTTGTGCACTGTTATTTTGTTTCCAGGTACTCGCACATATACAGATGCGCAGGCGAATGTACGTAAACTGGCCAATGAGCTCAGGATGAAGATATTCACATAATTTTTACACGCATATTGATTGTGTGGAATAATGTGGCACGTGTGAAGACTGCACAAACACACACACACACACACTACAGCCCTCTAAACAAAAGTTAGATCAATACATCAATTTACATTTTCATTCACCCTGTCAGCTTCAAAATGTGTGGTTGTTCTCTTGTGTGTGTCTATGGTGTGACAGTATAATGATGCACCATAATAAGGATCAGAACAAAGAAAATGTCTGCCTGACCACACACACACACACACATGCACACACACAAGTTTGTTTTGCTATCTTAGTGAGGACATTGAATAGACTTCCATTGATTTTATATCAGGTCAAAGATATTTTCTATCACCTAACCCAACCCCTACTCCTAAACCTACCATCACAGAAACATGTGACCATCACTAGATTTAAATAAAAACCTATTTTGGCTGAGATAAACCTATAGGACCAGTCAATGTCCTCACTTGTGGGTTGTGAAAGTATTTCACAATATAAGTGAGGACATTTGGTCCAGACAAGTATAGTAAAGCAAGCACGCACACACACACACACACACACACACACAGTTCCTGCATACTTGTGTGTGTTTTTTTTTTATAATGATGGTCATGGTACTCATGGCAATCACATTATAATACAGAAGAGGACACCATCTCCAAAACCATTATCTTCCCATTCAGACATCATAAATGTTTCATCTAAAGCCTGAATGTCTTATTTTATGCTCTTTATTTTGAACAACTGCACCAATAAATGGACAAGATGTGTGACAAGACAAAAAAAAAACTTTAAAGGGATAGTTCGCCCAAAACTGAAAATGAATTTCCTAATGCTTTTTTTTGTGAAACACAAAATGATTTTTTTTTTATTTGAAGAAGAAGAAGAAGAATTATTTCCCATCATTTATTGACTCTTTTGAATTTAAAGGGACAGAAACAAAACTGTGTGTTTTTGCTCACACCCAAAATTTGACAAGCTATAATAAATGACCTGTGGGGTATCATCAGAGACTTATGTTACATCTTGTAAAAGTCACGTGTGTGTGTGTGTGTGTTTTTGTGTAAGATGTAACATAAGTCTCTGATGATTTGCTCCACAAATATTAGCACCCTTGGTAATACGAGCAAAACAGACTGTGAAAATTTGTTTTTGTCATTTCTACTCTTAATCTTTCATTCAAAACATTAACAAAAATCTAACCTTTGATTGAAGTTAATTTACACCAAATATAAATGTGAAATATATGTTTTCCTCCAAAATTTTTGTCTCCCTTACAAATTCTAATGAGTAAAAATCTTAAAGCACAACATTTTAGTGATTAGTAAAACTGTAATTTGACATGTACTCAAGTGTGTTAAAAACAGTCATGAAAGTGAACTCTTAATATACTCAAATTTCCATTTATTGTAATTAATTCAAAATTAAACAAATTATGTAAACAAATAGCTGAAGCACATGAAATTGCATCATCAGCGTAATTTACGCCACACAGTTATATATGATCTTAGGAGTCCAGGCTTGGTACATCAAAGATGGCAGAGAGAACAATAACTCGTGGCTAGTTTTCAGGGAATTATTCGTTCCATTGTCTGATTCGCTTTAAAACACAAGCTCTGTCATATTCTGTCATTGTTTCTGAAGAGCTCGAGCCCTCACCCAAAATACAGACTGAACAGAATGTCAAAACATCCGTTTCTCGGCTGGATGAAGCGTGCGTGAGGCCGTTATGTGCAAACAAACCGTGTATGTGTGCTCTCAACGCATTGATCGCACCTTGTATTAATGCGTGGACACATTTCAATACATTCAGTACTGTGTTTAATAATTCTGAATGGATCCATGGGTAGCCTATATGTAGTCAGGTCAAGGCAGTTAGTCTAGGTTTAGTTTTTTTTTTTGCTGTCTCCATGTGGTTCTGCTCAGTAGCACAAATGTAAACAAGCTCTAAACAAGCTCCTTGTTGTTGCATTGTGCACATTATGTACACTGAACTCTGAAAAGTTTTGTTCTGTATTTGTTTTTTTCTTGGGTGTTTTGGTGTGTATAAATGTCTTCTTTTGGAAAGATATCTGAATATGTCTTGGAAAAAAAAGCATGCAGAAAATACAGTTTTGTGAGAATCACCCTTCAATTTGAAAAAATACATGCTTAATTGGAGGATTTGAAGCACACTACTAGTGCACATTCAATACAATTGTTGTACACATGTTTTTTTCACAAATGTCGGGTAGTTTTTGTGTTATCCAACTGCTCGGTGAACTAGTATAATCAACCCATTTTGCTGGCTTAGATGAATCTTAAACTGCCGGCTTAATCTTGTAAGCTTAACCCCCCTACCCGGCCCGCTCTGAGCAGGCCTCGAACCCAGGTCTTCCGGCATGGGAGTTGGATGCTCTAACAAGGAGGCTAAAGGTTGCAACCTCTGACATCTGTCGCTAGAGCATCTCTTGAGGTCAGACTCGCACAGTAACAACTAGCTGGCCTCCATTACACCCACCCACCTAAACCTCACTCCCATCCGGGTCACGGCACCAATGTAACCCCTCTACCCAGGTCCTACTCAACCCACACAGAGCGGGCCTCAAACCCAGGTCTTCCGGCATGGGAGTCAGACGCTTTAACAAGGAGGCTGAAGGCTGCAACCTCTAGCATCTGTCGCATCTCTTGAGGTCAGAGGAGTGAGGTTTACTCGCACAGTAACTACTAGCTGGCCTCCATTACACTCACCCACCTAAACCTCACTCCCATCCGGGTCACGGCACCAACGTAACCCCTCTACCCAGGTCCTACTCAACCCACAGAGAGCGGGCCTCAAACCCAGGTCTTCCGGCATGGGAGTCAGACGCTTTAACAAGGAGGCTGAAGGCTGCAACCTCTAGCATCTGTCGCATCTCTTGAGGTCAGAGAAGTGAGGTTTACTCGCACAGCAACTACCAGCTGGCCTCCGTTACACGAGAAAAAGTTAGCCCAGCATGTGTGCTAACTTACACAGCGGCTGGACTAAAACAACTCAAATGGCATTTATTGATTGTATGACTTAAGCATATTCCAAGTCAATAGACTGGAACAACTTTTTGTTATTGACTTAAACTGTCTGTTCCGCAAATATTGCATGGTTTCGGCAAATCCAGCACACTAGTCATATATGGACTACTATATTGTTGCCGGTTTATTTATCATTTTTGGTTTTCGTCGGAAGCGGTCGCTGTCAATCATATGGAATTTTTATTAATAGGTGTGCTATTCCGTTAATTTGAGCCATTAATAGTTTTAATTAATGTGATAGAGAGAGAGAGACAGAAAGTGAAAACGAATACGAATGTATTTTAACTGATTAAAGAGAATTGGGCCAGTATAGACAAAATAAAGAGAGCTAAAGCTCAACAATCTCATCCCAAATCCCTTGTGTTCTCCATATCTCTCCTACTTCTATTTTCATGATGACTGTTGGTGATCATAAAATGTTTCTGCCAAAATGCATTATTGGACAGTGCCAGCTATTCATTTATGTAATGGTTGTTTTAATTGTGGAACATCAGAAAGATGGGAAATCCAACGTACCCATTAACCAACATAAAACAAATCATCCTTACAAAGATTTTTATTTCCCCGCAATGGATTATCATTGCCTTACTAAGCAAAAAATAAATGTATATAATTTCCAAGTCAGATAAAATATATTTAAAATGATAGAAAGCTTGTAAATGTCAAGACAGAAATGAATGCAGCAATAAAGCGATGACCTTTAGTATTTTAATTATGTGGGTGATTGAGAGTGGATATTTATGGTATTTTACGGGAAGATAAAAAAAAATATGATAATTTTATAAGTTATCTATAAGGACCAGCTGAAAATACATAACACAGATATACATAACACTCGTCTAGACATTCCTCCATGAAACATCATGCAAATTAAAAAAGGATTGACATCTTTAATGAGAATTTACCTGGTGCAGGTTGACCTTTTGTGACAGTGCGCTCGCAACCCCTATAACATAAATTAATAATAATAATCATGACTATTATTTATAATAATTGTCTAACACACATTACAATTTAAATTACAAATTACAAACTTATATAAATCAATAAAATTCAAAATACATGTGACAACTTCACTGAGAAACAGCCTTGTCTAGTGTGGCTCGGGTGAGAAAATGAAAACTCATGACAATACTGTCACAATCAATGCTCCTGATGATTGTAGATTTTTTCAGCGAAGTACTTACACATCTAATAACATCATTCGTATTGGCTGTGAGCATTAATTGGCTCATTGCTTCATGGCTACATTAGATTTCTGCTGTAATTGCTTCCTGTCCAATTGATTTTTGAGCAGAATGGCTTACAGGTTTGCAGATATACTGTTAGATCTGTTCACCTGTTTTCTGCTTAACACGTTGCATTAACAATCTTTCTCTCCTCAGAATAGCCCCCTCTTCTAATTGTCTTCAGATTCAATTAAAAGCTTAATGAAATCAATTAGAAGTTGTAATTAGGCAGTAGTGCATGATTATGGTGCTGACATATCTGAAAACCCCAGACCTTCTCTGAAGGGGCTGCTGTCACTCAGATCATATTCTCTGGCTGTTCAGAAGCTCTGCTCAGATGGCTGCAAGGAACAAGCTAAATGCATCTCATTCCACACGCCCCATAGAGCAATTACCTTATCATGGAAAACACTCACATTTCATTTCATAGCATTCAAATATGTTCTTTTAATTCCCATCTGAATGTTATCGAGAGCTCTATCTGTATTACTCCACTCTCTTCAGGATCTACTCAAGAATCCATCGATGGAAGTGCTCTCTCTACAATCCTCTTTCCACCCCTCCTCCATCTCCCTCCTGTATCCCACAAATCCAGGCTTGCCGGGCTGTGCCTATGTCTGCCCCATGAATGAATCAATATTTTCATTTCAACACTGTCTCAATTTTCAATTAAAGATGAGTAGAGTTTCTCCCGACAGCTCCGAGGGGCCGTCAATCACACGGCCGCAGCCAGTCCCTCCTCAAACGTGTGGTGTCTGCCACAATTTTTTTATGATCATACTTCATTTGAAGGCAAACACACACACAATCTAAGCCATGAAAATCCATTATATACGGTGAATAGACACCCAAACAGCCCATAAAAGGATAAGCTACTGTAACAACAAAATGTACCCCACAAAATGTACCCACAAAGACGGCAATATGCCAAATCCTTGTCCATTTTTGGTCCTAAGGGATAAAATATACAATTTGTACAGTATAAAAGTCATTATGTCTATGAAAAGTCCCCATAAAACATGTTATTATATGTCCCCCGGATCCCATGGTGGCTGAACGGACATTATTTGGCAGATCTCTCACCGCTGTCTGAATGCGTCTGGTATTGGGTTGATCGACAGCAGCAGGCTGGCAGCTCTTTCTTTTTTAGCATGCCGTAAATCGTCAGCAGCTTTGGAGAAGCACTGCCGAGGTCTTCAATAATTAAACTAATTAACAGTGCAATTAGCACGATGCGATGATGCTGACAGAGCACGGGCAGCAGCGTTGGTCTGGGTTTTTTTTTTTTTGTTGTTGTTGTTTGGCAGTAGCAGAACCACTACCGACAGATATAATAAGCTTTAATAAGCAAGGGTTAATGTTAGCAAAGCAATCAACACAAATCCAATATTCAGCATTCACATAGACTAGAAGAAGGAAACTTTTGTCGGGCTGAAATGTGCCAGGATTTATATGTGCCAGTAAAAATACAGTATTCTTCATCACATATAGTGCCATACTTATTTTAAGTAGTTATGTTCCATATTAGACATAAAGCTGTATGAAAACATGAATCAGTTGGTACTTCATTAAATATAGTCTGTAATTGTTTCCCTGGTAACTACAGGCTTGACCTTAGCTGTATTGCCCAAGCGTGTTGTTCACAAGCTCTGCAAGGTCTTCCATTGCAACATGTCACCCTGAATGATTTTTACATGCCTCTATCATCATATTGTTTAGAGATTAAAGGGCTGTGTTGCATCCTATTTCCCTAAACAGCTGGAGGTAACAAAGGTTCAGATCAATACCGGAGTCTGAACAGAAAAGGCTGTGTACAATCTAACAGGCCTCTTATGAAGTCAGTCATGGCTCATGTTAGCGGCGGTTTCCCAAGAGAGATACGATCCAAGTTAGTAATATCCAATTTAAATCCTCTCACAACAAACCTGTAATCAGTATTGTCGCTCAATATAGGCAGCAAGAGTAGGGCACTAACTACCAAGGGGGATGGTCACCATCTATTCTCACCATCTATTCTCTCCTTTATGTCATACCAAACTTGTAAGGTTTTTTTTTGTTTGTTTTCAAATTTGCTGCACTTGCGATACACATAAGAGCTGATGAATTTTGTTTGTCCATGAAATATATTCCATTTTTACACCATACATTTTTGTCCAGCATCTACATTTGATGCTGGTCATCATCAGCTTTGGTGCTAGTGTTGATTAAGAGCTCATAACTGGCCTAAAGGGGCTTCAGATGAGCATGTTTTGCATCCCTTGGGCATCTCTCTCTCAAAGCAGGGGGTTCTGACTTTTACAGAGCCAGCCAGGGATCCCAAATTTCAGCAACCCAAGGATAAAAGCTATATTTTCTCATTAACACTTCATTTAATTTTTAAGTCTTAAATTTGTAACTTTTAAGTTTAAAACATTTGGGTCGATAGTTTTTTTGAAAATGTCACTTGTTTGATCAAAAGTTTGATCACAGTCCATAAATCGAAAGCAGTAAATCCAAGGGGCAGGCAGAGAACATTCAAAAAACAGGAAAACAGGCAAAAACAAGACCAGGAAAACAGACAGTGGGCTCGGAGCAGATAGAGAATTCGGGAATCACTCTGTGGTTATCTCAGGACAGACAGCCAACACATGGTCGGCTCTCATGGTCGTATCCGGACAGATAGGGATCTTTTGGGAGACCCCCGTGTTTATGTCAAGACAGACAGGGAACTCTAGTACAATTTCTGTGACAGTTGCTGGGCAAACAGAAAGTTCAGACCTCTGTTGTCGTATCTGGGTAGTCGAGGATTTCAGGGGTTATGATTGTGGTGGCAAGACGGATTACGTCTGAGCAATCAACAGTCCATAAATCAAAAGCAGTAAATGCAAGGGGCAGGCAGAGAACGATCAAAAAACAGGGAAACATGCAAAAACAAGACCTCAATAACAGACACAGGAAATAATGCTCAGAAATGACAGAGGTAACCAAATCAAGACTCAGCAACGTACATACGTGTGTGTGTGTGGGTGGGTGATGAGGTGCAGCTGGTGCGGTGATCAGTGAATGGGTACGCGGCTTATGGGAAATGTAGTGAAGAGTGACTGCAGTGAAAATGAAGTGCCCACTAGTGGTCTTCATGGGTACTTCACCTGACAATCATAACAGTATGTGTGTTTTTTCAGCATTCCTTTGATGAACAGAAAAAGAACAGCATTTATTTGATATGCGTTTACTGACCCTTTTGATTAAATCAATGCACCCTTGTTTAATTAAAAAAAAATCCATTGACCACTGATTTTGAATGGTTGTATTCTAATTAGTAAATGCATTCACTTATTAATATACTTAATATTCGTGAAAAAAAAAATCACAAAGCATTAAAAAAAAAATGAAATGCTATAAAAATGTAGTTTCTTGTTTTCCATATCTTTTCCACAGACCCCTAGGATTGAAAACAAGTTCTAGCGTAAAACCGGGGCCTTGTCACCTTCTGCAGATTTTATTAGCTTCTTTGTGCACAAGATTGTGTGTGAACTGTTTTTGTGTGCTTCACTGCAGGTATATTGATTTTTTTTGACAACTGAAATGGGTGTACCTGTTTGCACCACCTATTTAGGTGACTGTACATGGACTGTGTGTGTTTGTTTGTCAATTAGATTGCGGATGGGAGAAGATGGAGTGTTTTCAGGGTGCTTGGAAAGCACCTCACTTTTCTTCCCTTGGCATTTACAAGCAATTTGACATTTTCAGGTAATCTCCAGCAAACACTCTTGCTGTTAACTGCTCCTTAGGGAGCGATGGCGCTGAAAGTGAAAAAAGGGCTATTGCTGTTCAGACAGAGTAACATGGGGCGGGGCAAATTTACAACAAAGGTGACCTAGAGAGGTAGACCCCAATGGTTGAAGAGGCCAGGAGGGCTGGGGTGGTCTGGACCGTTATTACCACAGCATCAAGGGACAGTTTGAGAGCAATTACACCCCTACACCATAACTCTACCCCTGCCCCCACACAGCTGTAATGGAGGACCTTTCAACCTACACAAAATGGCCTCCTAGCCATTCTCATGAAAACAGAAATAAATCAAAAGAAAGTACACCGCTCCAATGGTAGCAGCCAGATACAATGTGCGCATATGCGTGTTTGTGATTGTAGGGGATAATTGGAGAACGCTGAACCGGGATGGATTGATAAATTTGACTGGTCTCATGTTGGATCTGGTGGGGAGATGGTGCATTGAAGGGCATTGTGATTAATTTTGCAAGGCTGTCAGTTGCTTTCTGAGTGTGCGATTGGGATATTAGTCCAAAGACTGCAGGGAGAACTAATCAAAAGAAAGCAGATCCCGGCATCCCTTAAATGATCTCACCTGTTTGCCGCATGCAACAAACGGCTGTAGTGCTGTTACATGTGTTTCACGGACTGTTTTGTTGTCATGTCTCACATGCGCTCTTTGTTTTGCTTTTTTCCCGCCACTCGTTTGTTTCATCATCATCAGCTGTATCTTGTTAATTACCTCATTTGTCCCTGTGTTTTCCATCAGTCTGTTCTTGTTTGTGCTAAGATGTGTTTTTGTGTTCTCCCCTACTACATCGTCATTAAAAGATTGCATTATATTTACTCCTTTGTCGCTGCGCTTCCCTGGCTACACGTCATGTAACGAGTGTGCTGTAATGACTGACTCTTGTGTCAAAATGTTGTTGATTGGTCTTTTGCAGCCCTCTGAAAAGATTACAAGTTGACATTTTCAATGATTGCTTACCTTAGCTGACACTCAAGCTGAAATCTGTGCTCTCATTTAGGCTATTATTGACAATTACCTGAGAATTACCTGAGGTATTCCAAACACTTTCTAAGTGGGCTAGTGATAATGTAATGCAATACGGTTAAGCTACCCCTTACAAAAGATTACTGCAGTTTTTTAGAAGTAATACTACAGTTTTTGTTACATATAGAAAAATGCAGTTTTTTGGACACGAAAAAACTGCAGTATTGCAGTATAACCTAAAATGTCTGTAGTTTTACTGGAGTACAACTATACTGCAATACATCTAAAGTACTAGTAAAATAAAACTGCAGTTATACTGTTTTTATACTTCATGCAACTTTCAGTTGTGCTTCATTTTACTGCAGCTGTACTTATACTACAGTTTTACTGCAGTTGTACTGTGACTATACTTCATTATACTGCAAATCTATAAATTAAACTGCAGTTAAACTACTTGGTACTGCAGTTTTACTGCAGTTCTACTTCAATATACTGCAGTTCTTTTTTGTAAGGGACTCTTTGTCAGCTATGCAACAAAGCCAGCAAAACATATTTATGTGCATTAAAACTGCTTAAGGGGGCAAAGAACTAAGTTACTGTATCTCTAAATTTAATTAATTTAAGTAAAGTATTTTCTAGCAAAAAATGTATTTTTGAAAGAATGATCTCAGGCAACACCAAACTTGAACTAAAAGTGATCAACATAATATTTCACGCTAAAGGCCAATTAACACTGCACCGATAGACGGCAACAGACACTTCGTCAGGTTTGGTCAGATCAGTGTGTTACCCCTGTCAGAGCTCGTTTTCGTCAGTTGAACATGTTGAACAAGTTTCAGTGATTATCCTTCTGTGTGCAAAAAAATACCATAGATTTATACCATAGATCAGTGTTTCCACCATGTTTCGACATACCCCAAGTTTCCCACTTATACACAATATAAAATATCTATAATCTATATAGAGAGTTCAGTGAGCAGAATGCAAGCCTGTAGAGAATTAACACCCGACTTCCCACATGCACTTGAAGGCAGCATGCAATTCCATGTAGGAAATTGATGAAGTGATTGTTTCCAGAATCTGCTCATTTACAAGAACCATCTAAATGAACCGCTTCACTGAAATGAATCAGGATTTTTAATGCCGCAATATAACAGAGACAGCCATTTAGGACAAACTAATCAACTTTTCAATGCTGCACGAGAGAAAAATAGCTGTTTTCTTTGTAGATGTAATCTATACATAGGACAAGTGGTTTGGAAAATGAATGTCTGGATGGATGAATTATCTGCTTCTGGTGTAAGTGATCTTTAAGCCACAGGGCCTATGTGTCAGCACAGCCACTTCTGCCACTGGTTTAACCCTTTGTCTGTTTGCAGCTTATCGTCTAAACATATTATCCCACAATGCTATAAGGGTGAAGGGTGAGGGTTTTAGCATAGTGTGTGATATAGAACGATATAGCGGTCAGGTGTAGGGGAAAGGGTAAACACAGGGCATTGTGGTATTAGTGGTAGATTTAACAAGCCCCTCCCCTCCCCTCCCCTCAACGGCTCCACCCAGCCTGCTCTCCGCTTGGGTATCTAATGGTGGCCTTGAGTGATTGTATTGATTTTTTCCTCAGGATTTCCTGTTTATAAAGCCCACCTCTTTCCACTTTTCCCAATTGTTGTCATGTGCCATCTATCACATGCAGCATTCCCTGCATATCACACTTTACCAGGAACATAGCAACGATTTAAAAATGGCTGCATGGGGGGCACTTTATAAACCTTATTAATTTAGCTGATGTAATGTCTGCCCAGCACTAACTGATTTGAATGTGTGCTAGTCACAGTAGGATTAGCGTTTACCAACTGGGTACCGGGTATTTATGCAGTTAACTGCTAATACGGAAGCTAATGTGCAGTCTTAAAAACATGTTTTATGTTGTCAACTAATTTTTATTTTAAGCTAAAAAATTCTTTGTATGAGCAGTGCTTCTACTTTCTGTCTTCAGATTACTTATAGTGAACTAATGTCACTTTCAAAGTCACAACTTGGATTTGGCGTTAAAGTGAGAAATGAAAGGATTCACTGAAGTTGAAGGTACTGGTGAGAGAAGACCCACTCTGATCCTGTAATCAAGAATTATGTTACTGTAAGAAGAAAAAAACTAACAATGCTTCAACTTTTTAAAAAGTATGCTCCTCGGGGTACCACAGACCATTTCCGAACCTGACCTCTCTTTCTTCTCTCTCTCAAAAAAGTCCTGTGAATGTGTGAGACTTCCAATTTATAAGCCACTATAGTTACATATTCTAGAACAGCAAGCCATCTCTCAGCCTGCTCCAGACAGTACTCATCATTCCAGTCTGAAGTGCCTTGGAAGGCACGAGTTCTTCCACAGACCTGACCTCGACACGGAAATAGAGCCATTGGCCGACCCACCCACGGAGCAAGACGCAACCAAAGCCAGAGCCCCTCACCGGGTCCATCTCTGAGTTCGCATAGAGGGGTCAGTCTTCTCAAGAGCCAGCTGAGGAGCTCTGGCTCATCAACTTCTCCACAGTGCCAGCTCCCACCCCTGAATTCGCTCTAATTCACTTTCTCCGGGGAACCCTTCCAAACATGCCATACTTGTCCCGTCTTTTTCGAATTGTATTGTCTCGAACTTTATCATGTAACACGTTAACTGAGGCCTGTAGAGTCTGAGGTGTAGTTATTGGGTTGTCTCATTAATTTATCCTTGTATATGTGTTCTCCCTCACTCCCTGTCGGTTCTCGTTCATGTGGTGTTTTCCTGTTTTTTTTTTTTTTTATAAGATTATTATTAAAGTCTACCTGCAAGTATTCTTCCCCGTCATTCCTTACCACATAACTTACTTACCCTCTTCATTTCTAAGTTGTCACCCATGGCTTTTGAATTTTGGCTTTATTTTTTGCTAAACAAAGAATGACATGGTGTGATATGTGTGTTGTTTTATTTTCAAAATTTTAAGACCTGCCAAGGACCAGATGATTTTTTAATTATGCTCTGAAGCTGAAAACCATGGCATTTTCTAACTTTTTTCACATAGCTGTACATATCCATATGCATGTGTATGTGTGTGTGTATCCAAACCTGTAGTTTGTGTGGCACATAAATAAATAAATGAAAATATTGATAGAACTGTCATATATACTTTAGTGGTCATTATATAGACATATTTGAACAGTCAGAACCAACTAAATCAGAACTCATTGTACTAACTTATGTTATTGCTTCCTTATCATAAATCCCATTTTCTTCGCTTCTGTGGTGTGTTGTATAAAAGTGTCTGCTAAATGAATTACTTTAAATGTTATGGCAATGTATTTATTAGGATTTTATACTTTTCTAATATTGAGGTCAATTTCCAATAGCTTTACTCTGAGTAAATTAGGTTTCTGCCTTGATACAGCTGAATTCACATGTAGAATGCTGCAAGATGCAAACCTCCCAGATCAAATTGATCTGAATGAGTTACTATATTATACAGGCACAGAATGTGTAAATAACACGTGAAAAAGAGACAATTACATTTCATTGTGCAGGGCTTGAAAAGATTAACAATGCTCAACTAATAACATGCCATACATTACATAGATTTTGAAAGCCCACAGAAGCCGACGTCCTACTGCAATAATCTCAGAACATGTGGTTATGTGTTTGCAGTGGTTGCATTTCCACAACACAATATAGAGTAAGCATAAACGCCTTCGTACATGAAGCGTGAGGTTGTGCTTCCTATTATGTCCATCCCATTTAAGGAAGGCCGTATAGATGGTCCACCAATCTCCCTGAGGTCATGCAGAGGTACTCGTAAATAGATGAGGCCACAAGCAGCTGGAAACCTTAATTGCTGGTGACACTCGGGAGACTTCCTCCCAGTAGGACGGTGTTTAGATAAGAAATGGAAACGATCAGAACAGTTGAGTGAAGCACAAGCTCTCATATCTCTCGTATTCCACAGACAGTCCTCAAGGCGGGATCTTATACATATGTTAAAGTCATTCATAAAGGGATCGTAAAATAAAGCCATATGAATCAAGTAGTTTAATCCAAGTCTTCTGTAGAGACACGGTTGCTTAATATAATGAACACATTAAATTTAGGCTTTAGATTTAAATTTAGTAGCTTTTAGCCTCCTTGTTAGAGCGTCTGACTCCCATGTCGGAAGACTGGGGTTCGAGACCCACTCGAAGCAGGTCGAGTAGGACCGGAGTAGAGAGTGTGTACGTTCTTGTTCGTTGTATCAATGTTTATATCAGTTTATCTGATCAGAAAACAGACTATGGTCAGGGGTTTATTCACATCCAAGGTGTGGTTACATTTAATGTACCGTTGCTCTGAGAAATACTGCCATATCAATTGGAATTGCCGTGCGTTATTCTCCACATAATATAACACATTCTGAACCCTAAATACATTTTGTCAGAACACTGTCCACTGTCAAGGCATTGTCAAGTTTTACAGTATAAACCGACACACGCTCTTGTTTTACATTTACATTTAGTCATTTAGCAGATGCTTTTATCCAAAGTGACTTACAAGTGAGGAAAACAAACAAGCGATTCTTCATGAATTGGCAAATAACACATGAAGTGCTCACAATACAAGTTTCATACATTGCTCAGTACCATAAGCTAGAGTAGGAAGGGAAAAGGGAAGGAAAGGTTTTTTTTTTTTTTTATGAGGGGATCAAGTGTTTTTTTGTGTAGAAAATATTTTCATTACTTTGAATTCACAATAAATAAATACATAAATAAATAAACATGATCTGTGAATGAATAAACGTTCATTAATGAACTCTTCACCTGTTTGCTGTTGGTCAAAGTGTGTTTGCATACCACGTGCATGTTGTTGTTGTGTTTGTTTATATATATTTTTGTTATGCTGCTATTTGGACTTTTTGTAATTTTATTAAAAGTTACATTTATTTATTTGGTATTTTTGTATATACTTGCAAGCAATAATAATAATAATAATAATAAAAAAAATGAAAAAACCTGTTCTCGCAGACATCATACGTCATCAGCGCGTTTCTTGTACGCAGTGCGCGAGACTGAAGTCCAAACCAAAACTATCGACTGTCGAACAACAGAAAGACTAGAAAGGGCTACAAGGAAAGAATGAATCATAAAGAGCTAAACCCCCAAATTAATATGTTTCCTTTGGACAGGTAGGTTCATGGCTTGTTTCATACAGTCTATGGTTTGGGTAGTAACGCATAATATGCAGTTTTGTGTACTAATTAGCTCAACGACAGCAGCACACAGCGTCTAATCGGAGCTTTTTTTATGTTTTCAAAGTTACAAGCAAACCACAACATCCACACCTTTGGTGCATGCTTCATAAAGCCACCAACACCAGATGTGTAGACGAGTCTTGCTTCAAACAGTGAGTAAAACGTGTTGTTTTCTTCCCTCAGTGAAAATACCCTCAGGGTCCAGGCGGGCATTGCGCGTGCCGTCCTTCGCACGAAAGATAGTTTTGTGTTGTTCCTTCGCTTGATATTTTGACAATACTTACATTGTATATGTACACTGGTTTTAATTGTGCTGAATGCTGTTATTTTTTCATTTTTTCATGTCCAGCATATCTATTTGCTGCATCCCAATTCGTCTTTAAAAAGTTTTTTGCGTTCATTATTGTTGTACTGTTATTCACTGTACTCAGTTTTCGTTGTCTCTGGTCGTCTTCCGGTGTGTGCACGTTCACATGTTTTGTAGGCATGCATTCAATAGAATCTGTCTGCATCCCGCAGTACTACAATGTATTTCAAGTTACGCCTTCCGCGAATAAACAAGCGTGGACATCATTGACTAAAACAATCTTTTAAAGTAAATTATTTTATGTTTTATGAATGAAATGTGTGTAAGATGAGCTTATATTGCTATCGAATCTTAAGTATGAAACAAGCTGGGGGGGGGCAGTGTTTAACCAGAGGGGCACATTAAAAATGGTAACAAATTATATTTAAAGATTATTAACTTCTTTACTTTACAATCATATAAACATTTATTACAACATTGTACAACATTTGTACAAGAGTGAGTGCAGGTGCAAAAAAGGTAGGTTCATTAATGTTGATGATTATTATCAATGATTTGTGAAGGATTTGTGAAGGATCATGTGACACTGAAGAGTGGAGTAATGATGATAAATTCAGCTTTGATCACAATTACACTTTACTATATATTCACATAAAAAACAGTTATTTTACATTTTAATAATATCTCACAATTTTAGAGCTTTTTTTGTATTTATAATAACATAAATGCAGCCTTGGTGAGCAGAAGAGACTTCTTTCAAAAACAACCAAAATAGTACCGTTTCCAAACTTTTGATTGGTACAGCATATCTGCATGTATTGCATGTATTTCAAAAATGTAGGCCTAGAATTTACTTTAAAAAAAGAAACATTAGATCCATATTGACAAAATTATTTACAGGAGAAAGCACCATTTTAAGGACATACAGTAGGCCTACAATGAAATGATAATTGAACTGCTTTGCAAATAGTAATAACCTTCTTCATCACAAACCTGATGGTGCACTACTTGATCCCCATGGATCCACTTTCTGTCCCTCTGGCTGTTCCTCTCTCTGTCGCTGTATGTTTTCTTCCTCCTCACCCTCTTCTTCGTTCTCCTCATCCTCTTTTTCATGCTCCTCCCCTCTTCCTCATCCTCCTCACCGTCTGGAATTTCCCTCTCTGTGTCAGAGTCCTCACTTCCATCACCTCCAACCTCCACTGACTCCTCTAGCTCTCCCTCTTTCTGCTCCTCAACTCTCTCAATACCTTGATTCGTTTCTCTCACTTTTTTGTTAACAAAAAAGGACGCTATGTCCTTTCCTCGTTTCAAGATAACTATCGGAAGAAAAAAAACGTGCATTAGATTTCGTTGCCTAACCATCCCTCTCTACTTAACACGGGCAAGAATAACCTGTTGATTACTTTACTCAAATGTATGTTATCGCAATGCAACAGCCAAGACAGATGAAGTTACGTGGTTAACATCACAGCATTGTGCAGGAACAACCAGTTACTTACGAGATACGAGTCACTTACGCGGCCGGCGCCCGCTTTTGGCGCTCGCGTGTAAAATCATAATAAAGTCATAATTCATTTTTTATTTTTATTTTTTGGTCAGCACAGGGGGGGCCACAGGGGTGGCCATGGAAATTTCTACAGAGGCACGGGCCTCCCTAGGCCTCCGTGTAGAACCGCCACTGCAAGCTAGTAGTAAAACAAAATAAATACTATCAAATTAAATCGAACTCATGCAATTATAGCTAAAAGCCTACCCCTTCCATAAAAATGTACTGAAGAGTTTCATAGTCAAAATACTTAAAAAATGACTTGTAGTTGTTATACGATCCGATCCCTTATCACTAGGTGGCGATAGTGAAGCTTAAAAAGCAAAAAGAGTGAAGTAGAAGAAGAGCAGTGCTAGTGACGATTGTGACCAGAAGTGAGACAAAATCTTTGGATAAATAACAGTAAATTAAATGTGCTACTTATCAAATCGTGTTTTATTAACATCTACACCCACCCACCCCAACCCTAAACCTACCCTTACAATACTGCAAATACAGTTATTAAATACATATTAAATGACGGAGTATTGATGTGCGCATGTGCAGCGGCCGCATCATCTCTTTTTGACATCTCGCGTGGTTCTGTGTGACTTGGATAACTTCAGGTTACGCCCCTGCAACAGGTTACGCCTTCTTCCTGTTACGCCCCCTCTCTTGCAGTCCGCAGACAGACCCTTCTCCATGCATTTGGAGACAGGGGTAACTGCAGCTTGGAGTAATGGGCGTGTCCAACAGTAGGGGGCGTGTCGAACGGTTTCTCATTGGTCATGAAAGCTGCCTGTTCCGCATAAAGGCGAGCCATACTCTTAAATCGCTATTGGCCTACAGAAAGCAATAAATCCAACATAATCCTTGAGTTGGGCTTGTAACGTGAAGGTTGCCGGTTCGATTCCCACGCCGGCAGGAATTGAAGGTGGGGATTGTGAATGAGCAGCACTCTCTCCACCTTCGATACCACGACTAAGGTGCCCTTGAGCAAGACACCTAACCCCTGATTGCTCCCCGGGCGCTGTCGCAATAGCTGCCCACTGCTCCGGGTGTGTGTTTACTGTGTGTGTATGTGTGCACTTGGATGGGATAAATGCAGAGCACAAATTTCAAGTATGGGTCACCATACCTGACAATGCGTCACAATTCGACTTTCACTTAAGAATATTACATTCAAGTTTTTAAAAGTTACTTTCTAAAATGCCTTCAGAACGTATGCATGGGGCGGATAACTGACGTCATCACTGCGAGTTTAGGTCTTGTATAAACACGTGTTTGATTTGCTATCAAAGTGAGGACATTCCATAGGCATAACGGTTCTTTTACTGTACAACTGTACCCCTACTC
Source organism: Opsariichthys bidens (assembly GCA_037194245.1). Lineage (NCBI taxonomy): Eukaryota > Metazoa > Chordata > Actinopteri > Cypriniformes > Xenocyprididae > Opsariichthys > Opsariichthys bidens. The sequence goes on along the minus strand of CM074281.1, from coordinate 29,250,814 downwards.
TACCTCTACCCCTAAACCTACCCATCGCAGAAAACTTTCTGCATTTTTAATAAAACATTGTTTCCTCATGAATCACAAAAAACGCACTCACTCTCGCGCACACGCATCCACCGACCCACACACACACAAAACGAATCGTGTTTTAGCTATTGTAATATACATATCTATGATAAATAAAGCATTAATCACATAGATAAACGTATACCTATTTATGCCACGTCTTACAACCGCCAGGGAATTTCGTAAATGAATGGTTACCGCTAATTGGCCAACACCAATAGTCCTTTCACCATTGAGAAACCATTCGGCACGCCCATTACTCCAAGCTGCAGTTACCCGTACTAGTGCATTTGGACGGCGATTTGGGGGGAGGGTGGGGACCTACACTTTCAATGCTAACAGGCTAAACTTAGCATTTTCCCAGAACACCTACTGCACCTTTTACTGATACCATTGTAAAGATTTCTGTCCAAAGGACAAGCTCCTCCTAACAGTTGTATCATTACATTTAAGACTGCAGGTGTGGTTGCTTGTTTTGTTTTTCCATGACATCAGTCTGTTCCCAAGAGGCAAACCTAATCTTCTCACCGTAGAAAGCCTGTCGTAAACATTGTTCATGAGGTTTACATTTATCCACTTAAATGCAAATCTCCCCGCTGCTTTGTTCCTGTGAATCGAGTGGAAACTTGAGAAATTCTCTTTGAGTTTCTGAAGAAAACAAGGAAATACCTGAGAGAGCAGATCAAAGATGTGAATATGTCAGATGGCATCAGGCTGACTAAACGCTGACTGCATAGAGAAGGCATCAAACTGGCAAAGGATTACATGAATTTTTCGCAAAAGATGTTGTGTTCGATCTGAATTGCTCACATCAGTGATGGTCTATCACTCTTACAGTTCCACTTTAACCACATAATGTTGCCGTTCCTAATAAGTGGCCAGTAAATTCATTTCATTAACTCATCATATCCAGTTGTTACTTACTTAGTACTAAGCAAGTGCTAATTTTAGACCCTTATACTTCAGTGGTTTTGACCTGTTGCAGCTCCTTTAATTCCACATTGTACATTTAAAATACATTTTTAGTAATTGTTGTTTTTTATACGCTTGTAGTTGTTCCCACAATTATCTGTACTTGTTGTACTCACTGAAATGAACTCAAGGAACTGTGCGAGGTGGAATTGTTTTGCTGCAGTCCTCATGGCTCTTTCACTTTCATTCTTCTAAGCAAAACAAACATCCATGAGATCAAACCACAAAAACACTGCCAAGCCTTATTTCACTCTTGAGGATACATATCCATATCCAACACTTCCCTCAGGTGGAGAACAATAATTGGTCTTCCAGTCATCGTCCTTCACGTGCTTTGCACCCACTTTACCGTCAGTCCTGAAATGCCAGCTTGGCCACTGCTGGGATCTCACAGCTAGTCATACACCTGATGCCCTTTAGCTGCTTTCAAAGGTCAAAGCACCATCCTGGGAGATGTACTCTACACGTGTGTGTTAATATAAAATGGAAATAGGCCATGAACACTCACGAACAGCAAAATGTGAGTAAAAATGGGCTTTGGAAGTAACCTTATTAGGAACTACATGACCACTTCTAAGTTATAAGAATAATTTTCCGACCCATGCTGATGTGAGCAATTAATTTGAGTAACACTTTACACATTCTAACTACATATCAACTAGTCTCAGACGTCATGCTCACGGACTGTTGGAAACTGGAGCTTGACTGGAAACACTGCAAGATTTTCGAAGTCGTCAACAAATGCCGTGACCTCATCGTTTAAGAGGAAACGCGTCGCTTCACAATTGAGGCAATGAGTGCTTTCCTGGATCAACTTAATGCTGGATTATCAAAAGTATGTGAAGTTCGTGGCTCCATTGTTGCAGTAAACTTGCACAAAGTTCTTGAACGAATAATTTATTAGGTGCATGCAGGTCTGTTGTTGTAGACAAATCGACATTACATTTTCAAACAAAACGAACTATGATTGGTTGCGTTACATGCCAGTCAAACGTCCTTTTCCAATCAAAGTTGCGAGAGTCCAGACCTTCTGACGTCAGTCAGCTTAGCTACACGAGACCACATATCAACTAACTGTCATTAAAGGTGCAGTATGTAAATTTTTTGGCCACTAGAGGGCGTACAATCAGAACAACAACAACAACAACAACGGCGTAGCTTGAAATATGGGAACTGTCGTCTTCAACTCCACCGCTGATTTAAATCCGTCAGATGGGAATCTTGTGTCATGTTCATGGATGAGGTAAAGTAGTAGTTTTATAAATGTTGCGCTCGATGACATTATATTTCATTATAATGAATGGGCCACAAGTAAAAAAAGGTTTAACACTAAATTGGTTGTCATAGATGTTACTGCATTTGTCCAATTCATTAGTGTGGTAACACTGCGCAGTTTAATGTGTTCAAAACAATCATAGTAAAAGTACACACATCATTCGCAAAAAGGCTGATTAATATTTACATACAACACTGTATTAATTTCCATTATCACGTCGAGTGAAGAGTATGGCAATGTCAACAAACTAATCGCAAAGCAAATGCAATAACGCTGTCCTTAATAAACATTACTTGTACAGAATGCAACTCATTCACAGTTTCGGCCTTTGACACATTTGATGTAGTGATACGTATTTCACTAAAGCTACAGTGTAAAACAAAAATACATCCCACAGTTCATGACATGCCTTGAAGTATTCGTAGTGAACATCACCTCACCATTTTTCACATCATATGCACAGACAAGAACAAGACGTTCAAACAATAAGAATAACACTGCTGATCGATATACAACACAGTTTTCAGTCAGTAAAGGAATCCAAATAGTTACACATGCAAGATTGGCGTCTCTGTCTAGTTGAAGTTTGTCACGCAGTTCTCTCCATTCAGGAAATGCCACACCAATGTTGATGATCGTTTTATTTCTCTTCTCGTCCCAAAATCTTCTTGGGTCATTTGGTTGATGTTTATGTTTATGGGACTTGTCTTTGTTGACAGAACCAGCTACAAACAGTAAAGAATTAATTGTGTTCCATGACAACTAGTTGCTAGATAGACGCTACAGCTACTATTTCCGCATTTGTCCATGAGACTATGCTGTCATGGTTTCTATGGCAGTAAAAGCGGAAACCGAGGCTAAGCGGATATGACGTCGTTGACAGGCTATTCCCGCACATGTGCCCGGAGCCTTGGTTACAATCACAATTTTCTCATGATTTACAACCAGTTGGAAACATTTGGGATATTGTAAGTAGTCAACTGAACAAAGTATATAACACTGGCCTTGTGGTTTTTGGATATTTTACTGCAAAATTTTTACCTATTGCACCTTTTATTTGAAATTACCTTTCATTGGCGTAATTGTAGACTTTTTGGTTATAGGGTTAGTATATTAAAGGATTAGGGTTATCTTCTGACCCATGCTGATGTGAGCAATTCATTTCATTTACACTTTATTTCCATAGTCCATTTTAGACATCCTACTAACTTTAACTTTGCAACTACATGTCAATTAACTCTCATTAATTTGCAACTACATGTCAACTACCAGTCATTAGAGTATTAGTAGACTGTTAAGGGAGGGTTAGTAGAATAACTTGACATGTAGTTGTAAAGTTATATAGTGAGTCAATAGTATGTCTTTTGGGACAGACGAGTGTTAGCAGATATTAAGCAGACAGTCTACGAATACTCTAATGACTGGTAGTTGACATGTAGTTGCAAAGTTACATATAGTTAGTAGAATGTCTGAAGTGGACTATCGAAGTATCGTGACCTTCATTTCAAATTAACGACTGATGAAATCAACTACAACAGAATATCAATAGAATCATGTGGTGACTGTAACAACGTTCTTAAGAACGGGAAGAAGGAGGCGGGAACCGGCGAACATTCAACAACTTTAATAAATAAATAAATAAACCAACAATAAAACAAAGTAAACAAAATAAAACACAACATAAAGTCCAGACCTGGTCCTCTCTCGTCCTTCACTGTCGTCACTCCTCTTTTATGCTTCCGGAGCTCCTCCGTGAGAGATACGAGACCGGTGTAGCGTGCAGCTGACGCTCATTATCTCTCGCGTCACCGGCCTCGCGCCGTGAGGGAACGGCTCTCGCCCGCCCTGCTCTTCACAGTGACAAATGTGGAAAAATACACCATTAAGCCACCAAAACACAAGTATGAGGAACAAAATTACAAACACTTTTCTGACAGGTGCAGTTTCAGTGAGAGATAAAGGCTCACTCGTGCATGTGACTAAATGCTGTTTGTCACATGATGTATGCAAGGAAAACTGTAATATTTTGTATTATTAGACACATGTTACTATCAAAGGATAGACCTCAATGAGGTTGTTGGCTACTCATCTCAGCCTGGCTTATCTGTCTCACACACAGCTATCCACATCATGCAGACCACTTTCAAGTCAGCCAACAACTTTAATGAAAATCACGCAATCAGAATCACTTTTCACTTGCGGCCCTTATAGTTGGATTAATCTTTCATTTGTTCCATTAACTTTGATATGCTTTCACAAATTCCCCAACATCTTATCATGATCGGCAGCCCCCTTGTTCTTGGATGCGTTTTAAGTGCTAATCCAATTTGTAAAAGCTTATGTATGATCATAATTTCAGAGCCATCCAACTGAAAATAAAGTAGGATGGAATAATTACTGAGATTTTATAGAAAAAAAATCAAATCAAAAGAGCAGCACTTAAAGCTATCACACTAGCAGAGCATGATAGTGATGCTGGAAAAGCAATACGTTTCTGTCAGCATTTGTTGTCCACCGTTAACCCAGGCAGTAACAAATGCAAGAAGGTTTATTTAAATTCTAAGGTTGGACATTTATTGAAACTGGCGCTGCAGTGTTGTCATGCGTGAGAACATATATTGAACCTTAACAGCTATATAACTGCCTGAACTTGACAGGCCATATATGAATAAGGCGAGAAGTGTGTGGCCGTGCGTTTGAGTGTGAGAGGAAGACGAGGGTCAGTGGAGTTTTCGGACCTCCAATCTGCATAAAAACAGCCGTGTTGTCCTGTATTTAGAACTGCTTCCATTGATGTGCTTGTTCACACAATTAATGTGCATTATATGGTAACTTTTATTTATTTAAATCATTACAAAAAACATTTGTCTTGGTCTCTAATAAAGCAGGAGCATTTTGTGTATATCTGTAATTTAAGAGATTGTAGTTGAAACAAATCAGATGACAACATGGACAGTTATGAAACATTAAAAACCTGAAACATAATAGAAAATTATCCAGATCACATTAAATATGGGTTGTGAAAATAATGGTTAAGTATATAATGTATGTAATATTGAGTAAAATATTAATATTATTCTATTGTTAACATGCCTGGAATATGTGTCAAAGAGAACTCAAAACACTCATATCTCGTTCACCCATAACATTGTGTATGTTGTCACAGGAAACCGCCCATGCCCAGATGACAACACTCAAGTCACAAGCAGAGAGTCGTAAAACTAATTACTTTAGGAAAACTTCAAAACACATGAAAAATACTGGCAGCGTGATGGGTGTATATGTACACACATGGCTTGTGATGTGAGTTTACACTGTACATCTAATAGCCATGCAGGTCTGCAGTAAGCAGAATCAATATAAGAACTCTAAAAACATTTCCATTAATTCATTCTCCAAACCACCTGTCCTCCGTTAGGGTCGTAAGGAGGCTGGAACTTATCCGTGGATCTCAAGTTGAATGCAGGGAAACGCCAAAGGGCAGTCCGTCAAGACCTAATGCACTAGAAAAACAAGCATGTCGCCAGCTTTAGAATTTTTATTGTAGAGTTAACATCAAGTTATCATGTGCATTGTAATGTTTGAAGTGGATATCATAACAAATGTCAGTAGACTGGGAAGATTTTAAAACTAGTTTATTTATATATAATTAATTAATATATAATATTAATATATAAAATTAAATATATAATATTAATATAATTAAATATAATATACTTTATATATATATATATATATATATATATATATATATATATATATATATATATATATATATATAATTTTTTTTTATTTATTTTTTTATTTTTTTAAATGGTAGATAAACAGTCTAGTATTCTAGTTGAACTCTGTTTGTAGGATTTGGCCCCGTTTACACTAATGCGTTTTTGTTCTAAAATAAACCATCCTCGTCTACACTGGCTTTTCATAAACAATCTCCGTCTACACTACATGATCAAAAACGCATGTCACATGTATGAGCATACAAGTGTTAACAGTTGCCTCTTTTGCATGTTGGCAGCTGCTGTGTTAAAAAAAAAAATGCAGATTTTAACTGCACAGTGGCTGCTAAAAATGACGACAAAGCTTGCAAAGATTGTAGTCCAGTCTCCATGTTATTGTTTACACATTCGTCAAGGATTCGTAGAGCGAATGTGGGCATTCATGCCATTGTTTTCAAAAGTGTCTGTTTTGGTCCGTTTACACTGAAATGCAAGGTTTTTTAAACTAATATGAGGTCTGCAGCGTTTTCGAGGTTTGAGGTGTTGTGTAAACGATAGGCATAAACTGTAGCAAAACATGCATTTTAAATGAGTTGTGTAATATAGTGTAAATAGGTTGATAATTAGCAGTTATAGAGAAGTTAACTTTTGGTGTAATGCTACAATTGTTAAAAAAGCATATCTCTGGGCTACAGGACTACAGGCACCACACTGAGCAGATATATAGACTGATATATATAGACTGAGCTATATAATCCAGCTTTGCCTTACCATATTGACAGAGGTGTATCTGATAATTAACTGCATATTGTAGCACGCCTCATCTAATGGACTCTGTTGAGAAACTTTAGTGATGTTGCAAAATCTTCTGTGCATACACAAAAAGAAATTCACATTCACAAACCTTCTTTGAAACTGACATTACACAATCTTACATGCGTCAGAGTCAGTCGCAAAGCATTTGTCCACAAAGACCAAGAATAATCCAAGCAATCATCGTTTGTGCTTGTGATCTGACCTCTGTCATGGGTGAAATGCCAGGCTGAAGATTCATTGTCACTGTGGTTCTGCTTGAAATAAACAAAAAGCCATGAAACAAAACATCAAGAAATTCTCTGATCCACAGAATTTGAACAACATGTTCTGCAACTGTCCTGTTAACACGTCTGTATCTGTTTACACCATCACAACTACAATGGAAAAGCAACAAAGAATGATAAAATAGGGGTAGTCGTGGCCTAGTGTTGAGAGAGTCGGGCTTGTAATCTGAAGGTTGCTGGTTCGATTCCCACGCCGGCAGGAATTGAAAGTGGGGATTGTGAATGAACAGCACTCTCTCCACCTTCCATACCATGACTAAAGTGCCCTTGAGCAAGACACCTAACCCCTGATTGCTCACCTTGTAAGTCGCTTTGGATAAAAGCGTCTACTAAATGATGAAATGAAATGAAATAAAATGAAAAACAAATCCTCACTTTTAAACTTTGCTTTCTTCACATATCTAAAAAAATGAGCTTTGATGGCTTCACCTATTTTCTTAGACCCTAATGCTTCCGCAATATTGTAATACGGCACTATTGACGAGGCAGCCGCAGAAACCGCGGCTTCAGGTTTTTTTTTTTTTTTAATGAGGCTGTGGCCTTTTTGTTTTACAATTCATCACTGTGCATTGAATGTAAAATAAATGAATAATGATGCAAGAGTGTTACAGGTTTCATTTTCCCGCGAACTGTTTGTATCGTATCCGGGGTTTCGTTGATTTTGAATGCTGAATACTGGTTGAAGTGAGGAGATTTGGCAAAAGGACAAGCAGAACTTCAAATTCCTCAACATGGCCTCATACTGGTTAGTTATTAAATATAAACAATTTGATAACTTATTGATCATGTTAGCTATAAATAAAAATGAAATAATAAAAAAAGAAACCATAAAATACTGTTACAATAGCATACTTGAATGTTGCTGGATTAAATGCATTTTTCATTTAAAAATAAATATTTTGGAACTAAAATTATTTCAAAGGTAGGATGATACTTGATGGGAAGGAAAAAAATATTTAGGCTAATTTCAGCTCAATTTAACGTCCTTATTTCTGTCTGTGCACATTTAATGAATATGCATTCTTTTGCAGTCGGGATTGTTTAAATATTTTTTCCTTTAGTAAAATTATATTGAAATGAGTAATAATTTAAAATGTAGCCTAAAATCTATTTTGGTAGGCTAATTAAATAGTAGATGTTGATACTGGCTAATTTCTATTCAACGATTTAACGGTCAGCACTCTGTTCAGGACTGTGCTACGGGATGGGGCACCAAACAGAAAATGGTGGAGAGGGTTTTGGAGCAAATCCCAGCTATCAGAAGAGTTGTGGATGACCGGCGACACCACCATCTAAATCTGGCAAGACATCACTCTACTTGAATCTATGAATGCAGCACTTAAACCCACGGCTGAGTTTACGGATCTGCGTCAATACCCAAGAGAGCGTGAGGAGATAACAAGATCAAGAGGAGTGCGTAGACTCCCAACGCGAATCCACTGTCCTGGTGGCGCGGTAATAAATGTACATTTCCGCTGCTGCCCAAAGTCGCGCGCAAATACGTGTTTTTGTGCAACGAGCACACCGTCGGAAAGGGTTTTCAGTGCTGCCGAGAATATTGTTATCCCCATGCGATCCTCCCTGAAACCACATAAGGTTAATATGTTGGTTTCCTCTCGCGAAAGTAGGACGTGATAACCCAGATCTAAATCACGTCCGTTAATGCTTAAGTAATATTTAGTTTATTTTCTGTATTTTCACTTAGGCCAACACTTTAGAACTCTTTCATATTTAAAATTGGAAAAAGGGTATTCGTATTGCTTTTTTCATGTGATACTTTAGAATTTTTTTGATTTCTTTCGTTTTTTTTTAAATTGGAAAAGACATGTTCTTATTGCTGTTTGGCATTTAACAATAAACAAATGTTTTAAAACGTGTCTCTCGGTCAGTTAAAAAGCAACAATATGCTACATAATAACTCAACAATAGAGCTTTGTATGCAGTAAAATCAGGATAAATAAGGCTTGTAAAAAAAAAAAAAATATATATATATATATATTAAAAAAACCGCGGTAAAACTGTACATCGCAGTATTAATTTCTATTAATGTCTGACATTGCTGTTGTCTGGGGAAACCGATGTAATTTTGCTCATGTTTCTCTGCATTAAGCTGTTGTTGATCTATGAAACTCCTCTAGAGGCCAAAGAACTGCATTATGATAATATTTGTTTTCCTTAAGCACATCACCACAAAAAACAAAACAAAAAAAGTTTACAATGTTAAACGGATCCAAATCTGTCTTATGTTTTAGTTCCTTCAAAGTTGCTACACGTACATTCCAGTAAACTGGGACTATGTAAGGAATAATTGATGACAAATCATTGAATTATTAAAAAAAAAAAACAATGCACATCTGAGGTGGTAATGTGACCATGATGCAAAGCAAAACCTCAGGTGTGCCTTATTTTTCAATAATTCAACAGACTGGAGTCAATTATTCTGCTTATACTACAGTTACCACGCCTCAAGACATTGTTCAGATGTTTTATTTCAAGACATTTGTCAGGTTTTTGTCCTTAAAATGCTTTTGTGTGTTGGACCAATTTCTTAGGCATCTTATCCCAAGCAAACGTTACTAATTCCAAAATGTCATTTTAGAGATGGTAACAGAGCCATTGATATGCTGTTATGAGAGAGAGAGAAATTAAGCATGTGTTTGGCAGCAGGGTCTCTATTAATAGCTAAGCTGTAAGTTTAAAGAGGAATATTATGCCCCTTTTCAAAGTCTTGATTTTGTTTTTGGAGTCTACAAAAATAGTTTTTCATGCTTGAAACCTCCTTCCCAGTCTGTCAGTAATGCTCTGTTCAGTTCCTGTTTCTATGAAGCCCTCCTTCCGAAAAGCCCAGTGTGTGTTGTGATTGGTGAACCGCTTTGAGTGTGTTTGGGAAACGTCACGTCCTTTACTATAACCTTAAGTTTCAACACGTACTCAACCAGGTCTTTTATTTGTGTATGCCTCGGGATGGAAGAAGTCCCAAGACTAGTTCAGAAACGGTGCTTACTGATATACAGAATAACTCCCTAGGAACGTGCTTTGTAACTTTGCAGTCCTTTTGCATGCTCAAACAGCAACATTACACACTAAAGAAAGTTTTATAATGTAAAACAACAACAACAACAACAAAAAAGCTCTTTAATTGCTACAAGGAAATGTCATACTGGGAAATAATTGCACACCTTAGAACATTCAGCCAATCAGAATCAAGCATTCAACAGCCATGTGGTATGAATGTCTATAAACCGTCATTGTGTGGAAAAGAACATCATGAAGAATATTAAAAAAGTCGTAATCATTACAGTACAGGATTGGTATGACACAAGTTTGAGTAAATACATGACAAAATATTCATTTCTGGGTGAACTATCAATTTAAGCTTTATTTCATATCATACAATGTAGTTGGGATGAACAAAAACAAAGCGATGGCGAAACTCGGATACAAAACAACAGCTCACTCGAAAACATATTCAAAATCCTTCCCCACATCATATAACTATATAAATCGGCATGTCATTTATTAAAGCTTGACTGGCATGGAAAAACCTCCTGCCTCCCAAAAGTCAACTAACGAAACGCCTGTGATTACATTAGGCGTAAATGAATCCACCGTGCCTTTTACAGAGCACTGATTTAATTTGAAACTCTGAACACTGAGGACAACACTTCCTGTAACTCAATCGTCTGATGAGCGCATTGTAATGAATCAGATTTTATAGCTGGTGGGCGAAGACACTTTGCATCAGCAGTCCATCCTTTTCCACATGAAGAGGTCAAGCGTCCTTAAGGCATTTAGATGCCATTTTAGATACACCTAATTTAATAGTACAAGAAGTGCTTTTATTAAAAGAAGAAAGCCCAGCGACTCATGCAGAGCATGTTCAAAACGTTCCTCACGTAAGGAACAAAATGTTTTCCACGTGTCTCTGCATTTACTAAAAATAGTTATGATTGTTTCCTTTTACGTGAGGCATTCAGTGAGACGGACATGTGCTGTTAAGCATTTTTGTCACTTGAAGGGCTGAAAACCACTGTGAAGGGCTGGGATTTGTGCAGCTCCAATTAGTTTTTGTTTGGGGACGTGAGGGTATTGCCGTGCGAAAACATTGGTGAAAAAAACTCAATGTTTTGAACTTTCAGAAAACATTCTGAGATAATGTTTCCATAACTTTTTAGGACATATTTTTGTTTGCTTTGCTGGGTTTTAATGGACTACTGAAATCATGTGACGTGAATTTTCTTTTCGATTAAATATTGCTATTTTTATTAATACTATTATTTGAAGGTATAAATAATGTTATACAAAGCAGTGTGAATTATTATAATTATTATTTAAATTATATAAAAAGTTAAATAAATTACTGGGGTTTTTTTCATAATTGTTGGGCTGTTCATTTTTTTTTTTTTTTTCTTAAAGATAGTTTTTGGTTTTACAGTGAAAATGGAAACCGCTATATAATTATATCATATAAACATTCTTGAAATATGTACTAGAAGCTTATCCTTTCACAAAATATTACCAACAAATCATCCTGTGACAGTTTTTTCTTAGCATTTATTTCATCCAAAAAACTCTCTTGCCTTCTTAATGGACTCCATTTCAACACAAATCAATGCACACATTCTCTTCAAATGCGTAATGAGACACAACGCTTACACACAAGCTGCATGTATGTTGTCAGGTCCAATACATTCTGCACTGCATCCTATAAAAACAACGTCTCTGCAAAGCCTCCACATGACAAGATCATAAAACAGTCTGAGCAAAAATGTGACGCTTAAACTCTGAACAGCCTGCTTTTTTTGCTTGACCAATTTCTACATCATCTTATTACTTCATTTCGACTGAGCACTAAACAGGCATCATTGATGTGCACATAAGTGATGAGTTGGTAGGCCTATATTTTCAGTGAAATAGATAATTTTATATTAAAAGCTGAAAGAGAGGTTGATTACTCGGGACATGACAATTATCAAAACACTAGAGGAAATGTCATGGGTGTTTGCTTAAAAGTTTTAGCTTAACACATTGAGGAAATACCACAATAGCCAAACTCGCAGCATTCTAGAGTCACTAAGTATTTCTAATCACATTCTAAAGTAAACTTCTGGGAAATTTTCAACCTCAAACATGGGGCTGCACATTCCTGGGCAGGTTAACAGCATATGGAATTTTCCTGAGGGGGAGAAAAGAAAACATTGCAGCCTTGCATGTGCGCATCAATCAAGAAAGCAATGTATAAATTCCATAGCTTTTTTTTTATTCAGTTTGCTTACAGTACATTCCCTGTATAATGTCATTCTGTAAGTGAGCTCAGGATCGGTTTCATCATGGTGAAAGCATGAGTTTATCATTTAAGGCATCATCTAAGGAGACTTGAGACTTTTTATCTGCCTTGAGCGTTCTAGTAAAACTCTTTAATAATTTAATATTCTTTTCTCTATCAATATTTCATCCACTCTTTCCTTAGATCAGTGCTTCTCGTCTAGTTTTGTTTCAGGTCCTATATTTTACATGAGTGTGGCCCAACAAATTACCAAAATGTTACAAAAATGTCTTAACTCTTCAATGCCAACATTTTATTTTTACGTTTTAATCACATTTATTATCATATTCAATTAAAAAAAAACAAACATATACACTCACAAAAACACAACAAAAAGCTGAGAAAATTCAGTTTTTGTCAGACTTCATCCAGATTGGATTCGAAACACAACAAAACATCGATTGAGTCCCCGAAAGCTTCAGTCCTATACCTCTTCCTGGGTTTGACGTTTTAATTTATAATGACAGGCCGTTGAATGTTATGATCACTGCCGCTCAAATTTTTCAAATCAAGTCATATTTTGTACGCCCTTCCCTCTCTAACTTCCCTCTATTTCGTTCAATCGGATGTGCATTATTGTTTATTTTGCATACCCTTGAAATGTGTTTAAATGGACCACCCTGAGCCCTTGATCAATTGGAATCTGAAATGGAGCTGATTTATTATTTGCAGTTTTTTTCCCTTATGAATTTGTTTTACGCACCATTCTATAGCCCTGCATGTATGCTTAGCATGTCGCCAGCTTTAGAATTTTTATTGTAGAGTTAACATCAAGTTATCATGTGCATTGTAATGTTTGAAGTGGATATCATAACAAATGTCAGTAGACTGGGAAGATTTTAAAACTAGTTTATTTATATATATATATATATATATATATATATATATATATAATTAATTAATATATAATATTAATATATAAAATTAAATATATAATATTAATATAATTAATTAATTAAATATAATTATAATTAATTAATATAATATAAAAAACTCAAAATAGCTCTAATATCATACACTCGAGTTGTGTGGGGTGGGAGTAAATTATGCGCATATTTGCTGTGACGTCAAAATCATGTTGCGTTGTGGTCTATGGATATGCCTGAAGTGTACATGTTGAGCAGACTCGCTCCCTCGTTGAAAATCAAGGCGTCGAGGGTCTGTCCAAATAAACTTCCCTCAAATGCTTGACAAAGACTCTTTAAAATGGTGGTAGGGGAAGTTCACAAATGCATGTCTAAAAGTTAAACGCAGTCCTGGTTTACGCAGATCCTCATCTTTGCTTGTTTTTGGATTTGGAGAGGCTGTAATCTTTCAGAAGATATATTGAAGTGTTGTACTATAAATGGCAGAAAATCACGTCAATGGTGGAGAAAGAGTTGAGGCCAAACACTGAAATATTTCCAAGAACTTCGTCCTAGTGTAACAGATTTAACAGGAAAAAAGAAAAACCACTGGGCGAATTATTGTAATAGCATATTAGCCATATTACCATGTGACAGAAAATTGTGCCAAAATACTGTAGAATTTGCACGCACGACCAAAGACGACAAAAGATATAGGAAAGATATGTGTAGTATTGCTTTTCTTCCCCTTTGGCTTTTTAAACCTATTTGTTTCGCTATCATAACTATAGATGATTTTATGGTTAGTTGCATTTTATTCTTTAAAACTGTTGGACTGAAGCATGTTCCACCCCTCAAGCGAATCCTCTTGAGCATGCGGCCTTTGCAATGATTTTTCTCTACTTCCTGTGTCCTGTATCTTTTTTTATTGTCTCATGGTGTGTAACAGTGTGACCCATTAAGCGTACAGACGAACTGCTCATTAACAGCAGAGGAACAGACAGTCAAATGCCACTTTTCATCCATAACACCTGCATGCTTCATTTATGCCTCTAACTCTGATGACCTTTGACCTGTAGTCAGTCAGAATGCCCTCTCAGAAAAGCTCACTGACAAATGGATAATGACTGGCTGTAAGGATCGGTGAAGAGTGAACTCTCTTTATCCAGCTGTTACTAAAAGACATTAAGGGCAGCTAACAGCCAGTCTAAAGCCGCCCACAATCCTTAAGCCTCAAGGGATGCACATCAACGGAGGTTTCCTGCCGTGTCCGTGCATGTTATTTGTGTCTGCTTTCAGTGGGAGTGTGTTCATTTGGCCAATGTGTAGTGTCTATTGGAATGGGTGGATTGTGGGAAAGTTGTCAATTTCAGTATTATCCAATCTCTGGTCACGCATCAATGACGTGCATGCATAACTTCATTCCTAGAGGTTCAGTGATGTTTTGCAATAATAATGTGTGCAGATTTGTATGTGTTGATGTAAGAATGCATATGGCAAGGGAATGTTCTCTGGTGATCAAACCTAAAGCTTTGACTTATTGGATGGTAAAGCGTCAATCAGATGCACACTTCAGAATTAGTAGGTCATTTGAGGAGTTTTCACCTACTGTTTTGTGAATAATGTGAATTCCACATACCGTTTTTCACCATATACTAGGAGATTATGCAGATTCTGATGCAGTCTCTATGCTTAAGAGTCTTTTGTATCTTTTGGCTGGAGGTCTGTAGAGGATGGGTTTTGGAAAGCGAGTATATGTGGTTTAAGGTAGCAAAATGGCAAAACAAAGGTTCAAATAACTTGCATCACCAATTAATTGTTTTCCCACATATTTTTTTTTATGCCACAACCAGAACATTTTCTGGCAATTTTGTCCATAATCTTGTAAACTACATCCTTTTGGTTCAGCTCATTTTTCCTTCTGAAATAGCTGAGCAGGGATTTCCTCGAAGGTTGAATTAGGAAGTGGCCACTTGTTGGGTCATCTGTGGCCGTGATTGCTGTCGCCATCTGCACTTGTTCCTTTCAGCCCTGAGCTCCGATTGATTGGAAGAAAATCCCTGGAAATCCAGCTTCTAAACGGAATGGGAGAGAGATGCTTTTCCTCCTCACTCTGCGAAATGTGTCAACACAAGCAGATGGCAGGAGAAGATGAGACAAAATCTTCCTCTTACCCTTGTAATAGGTGTTCAGCTATTGGGATATTGGGAACACTCTGTTTGCTCTAGAAACGCATGCAAGTGTGTGTGAGGAACCTGTTCTATGTGCTCAGATCACATAGAAGATAATGTTCACTCTAATCTAAACTCTTACCAATTTAATTTGAAACCATTGGTGTTGATCTGATTGGAAGAATGGCATTTAAAAACCTGTGCCTGAATGTATAATCAATACATTCAGTCTAGTAAATTTCCATATAAATGAAAAGCCTCAGAGATCTCCAAACCCCTCCTTCGTTTATTGGCTCCATTGACATGATTGTTTAAATTAAACATGCAATCTGGGAGGTGTCACTAATCAAGGGATGGTGGCTTGGCATCAAATAGTGTATAATTCAAT
The DNA here is from genome assembly GCA_037194245.1 of Opsariichthys bidens. Lineage (NCBI taxonomy): Eukaryota > Metazoa > Chordata > Actinopteri > Cypriniformes > Xenocyprididae > Opsariichthys > Opsariichthys bidens. The sequence goes on along the minus strand of CM074281.1, from coordinate 29,234,954 downwards.
TCACATTTGTTTGTATAGCACTCTTCACAATACATATCGAGTGTTTAGGTGTTGTATTTGTTCATTCGTGTATTAGCTATTTGAACTGGTGTGATATTGCATGGATTTTGCTCATTTTATCAAATTCAGCTTACAGTAGTATAGCATGCTGTTGTTTTGAACATGTGACTAGGATAGCGTGTGTTCCTGTTGTTCTGTGTGGTCTGATTTACGAGTCTTTGCTTGTCTTTATGGCCCAGTGAGCGATAAGAGTGTAATCAGCTTACACAAGCACTGATCCCAGCCCTGCACTAACAGTAAACACACACACACCTCATTCAGATTGCCACATTATGCAATATTACACGCTCGCATAAGCACCGGTTACATACCCTGTGTGCTGGGTAACGGCTCCGGATGTTTGCTGTTTTGGTCAGGCGGAAGGAAGGCCTCTATTTCTGTCTGTTTATTATAATATAGTCGGTAGATTATAATCAAGACTTCACCATTCAGTTTGCAGATGATCACGATGTTGAAATAAACAAAAAACAGTCCGTGCAAAACTTCTGTGGGACTGGGAGATGTAATGAAAAGTAATAAAATGCCAATCAAGTGTTTTACAAAAGTTTTTGGCTTTTAGTGTGAATTAGATTTACTGCTATCATTTGGTATTTCTGTATCAAATTTGGTAGTTTCAGATGTAGGCATCTCCGACCGTTATTCAGTGGTATTCAATGCTGTTTGTTCTCATGTTCCCTCAACCTCTTCTCAGTCTTTACGTTTATGCCAGGTCCATTAATTCAACTGTAAACCTTTTTTTCTGAGTTTTAATTACAATCCCAAGTTTTTATTTCTTCCCATATGACTCCAAGGTTAATGAAGGCCTTCTGAAGCGAATAGATGGGTATGTGTAAGATATACACCCTTATCCTCCAGGCGCTACAGCCATACACATTGTGTTGTGGCATTGTGTACTGTTGCGAAAGTTGACGCTTTTTGGATGTAAATCGAATGCGTATGGTTGTCGCGCCATAAACTTAGTTTACTTTAGTAGGAAGTAGGATGGCCTGAGGGTGAGGAAATAATTTATGTTTGGTGAACTGTCCCTTTTTTATGAGGTTGCTAATGATATATTATTATCTTTGGACCCAGGATATGATGTTAGACCATATGTTGTTCTAGTTTTATTACATGCCTTTTGATCATAAGATTCTTCTCGACCTTGACCTCATAAGGACAGGACAGTTGCTGTGAGTCTAGGAGATGTTTCCTCCATACTGGCTCCTTTAGTATGTGGCGTTCCTCAGGGGTCGATTTTGGGACCGCTGTTGTTCTCTCTGTATATGCTTCCTCTGAACTGTATTTTTCAGAAATATAATATTGATTATCATTTTTATGCTGATCTTCAGTTTTAAGTTCCTGTGAGTTTATATGAAATATATTTTCTGGACACAGTACATGAATGTTAAAATGACATTAAGCTTTGGCTTTCTAACAACTTTATTCAATTAAATGACAGTAAAACTGAGGTCTTCATTGTAAGCTCACGTGTCATCTACCTATGTAGATCAGCTAGTCTCGCTGTCCTTAAAGCTTCAAGATCATGGAAAGAGTTAGAGGTAATTATGGACTTATCACTAAACTTCCATAGACAAATTGGTGCTGTTAGCTTTTTTTTTTTTTTTTTTTAAACTGAGATCAATCACTAGAGCAAAGCATTTTCTCTTTTTGGAAATTGTATCTCATCAAGGATTGACCACTGTAATTCTTTATATGTTGATCTCCACCACACTGCGTTTTAACTGGGACAAGAAAGAGGGACAATATTACTCCTGTACTGCAATCCTTACATTGGCTTCCTATTAAAGTCAGGATTTTTTTCAAAACTCTTAAAAAGGTACCTCACTATAATTTTAAATCGAAATGCGATGCTTTTTGTGGTATAGGTCCAAAACTCTGGAGTAGTCTCCCATTATACGTGACACGATAGCACAGAGCGTAGACCACAAAACGTATTGGACCAATTAGAATTCTGCACACAATGCTGTATTTTAAAGTGAGATGGAGGATATTGAGGAGACTGTGCTTTACCGAACTCAGTGGCTCTGGCCGAGCTGTAATATAAAAGACACTATTGGCTATTTAAAAAAGGGGTGGGGCTGTTCAATATGTCCCACCTTGTCTTCCTGTTTCAGTGGAAATTTTGCAAACACACTGAATAATGCTGTGTGTTTCAAGACACTTCAGTGGACCTTTAAAAAGAGTTTTCAGAGTGAACCAGGCTGGCATTTAACATGACAAACTTGTAGGTTTTTTTTTTTCCAAACATTTTCTCAAATACTTTTTCCACCTACTTTAAGAAATCAGATTTTTTTTGTCAGCTGACTGACACTGTGCTTTATTGCTGTACAAGAACTTTATAAAACATTTCAAAACAAAATATGTACCAAGACATACTTTTTTTTTTCTTCGCACAAACATTGAAGTAATAGGCATGTTTATATATAATTTACAGGAGGATCATAAAGAAAAACAAAACAAAACAAAACTAAAACACATTGACTACAAAAGACAGCAACAGCCATTGTAATTCAATATTTTGTTGAGCTCTGCATATTTGAGCAAGCACAGTAATTTGAATGACTTTCTTTTCAATGTCTTGATGGAGATTTCAGTGTTGTATTTGAGACCAGATCATTCGAGTCTTGAATCAATACTGAGGCCAGAAGAGGGTTGAGTCCTAGTCAAGAAAAGACCAGAAAAGGGTCGAGCAAGTCAAGACCGAGGCAAGAAAAATGAACTGGATGAAATATTTGAATGCCACCAATCCACAAAATATTGATTTGACTGTACTGACACTATTGGATGAGAACTGAACTAAGCTGGATTTTTTTTGAGGATCTGCTTTCTAGATAAATTTGATAATTGATGATCTGTTCCAGTGGAACTGAATCAACAATGAACTGACTTCATCTGAAAAATGACAATATTTTCTTTTTAGAGCTGCCGTACAGCCGAAATGAACTCTGTTTGCATCATTAAATCATTTTTCTGTCGTCACTGTAAAGCTGCTTTGAAACCATCTGTATTGTATGAACTTCTATATAAATACAGGTGACTTGACTATGGTCTTGGACAGCCTTGATTTCAACCCGACCCTATTCTGGTCATGGTCGTGACTTGGAATCAAATGAGCTGGTCTCGACTTGAACACTGGAAGATGTTCTCTACATATTGAGCTTAACCCAACCATTTCTGGCTATTGTTTTGCTATAAAATTAAGTCCATTATAACAAGACCATGATGGGCTAGAGGGTGAGAGGAAGTTCATAACATGTCTGAATGGTTCCACAGCACCAGTTAAGACAAAGAGCATGATCCAATGAAGTATATATTTCCACAGCGTATCAGACTAAGCACAGAAAAACAGACAGATGGGGCATGTATGCAAGCGAGATCTCATGCGTTAACATACGTTCCCTTTTCAACAACAGTAGAAAAATGGGCTCATTGTACAGTTTTTTTTTTCATTATTTTTGCTTTGTAGTATTGATGGAAAGTCATCGTAAAATAGCATTTTTTTTCAATAATGTCTCAAATAATAGTATCATAATCCTGTTAAGCAGTAGCGATGCAAAGCAGCTATTCCAAAACTGTGGATCAAACCCATGAAGTGAGTTCCGGTCTCCATCAGCACTGGCCTGCACAGTGATTTTAATATGCGTCTCTGATCTGCAGGACTGCACAGCAGTGAAAGATGCTTTAACCACCGTCCATTGGAATGGGGAAAGGGAGTATTCACATTAGTTGGGAAGATAAGCGTTAGATGAAGATATGAGATACATAAGCCTTCATAACGATTTAAAGAGCCAGAAAGAGCGACTCACAAAACTGGGCCTTGATATCAGCTCTACAATATGTTAATTTGAGTGAATTTTAGCTCATGTTTTACACTGTAAATAATTTACTGTTTCAATACAATCATTAAACAATACTGGTTATGTAAACCATTAATATTAAGTCACTGTTTTCTCAGATTTAATGCATGTACATTCAAATATTGAGACCTGACATTGATCTTTGTGTCTGAATGGGCTCTTTTTAGAAGGTGTAACATTTGGCGACCCTTTTTTCAGTAAGTCAGGATGGCGCCTTCAGGATAAGCAAACGGGCTTGAAGTGACACGTAACGAAGCTTAAACCAAACAGCGGCAAAGTGCAACTCAAATGTACTTGCACAAACACAAAAGTTCTGTACAATAAATTAAATATCTTTACACATTTTCAAAGATTGACCTCAGTCCTGTGGGGATGGAGAACGGCTAAAGAGTTTACCGTGAATAAACAATCATTCTGTACTAAAATGATATTCACACTATAAAACCCACCACCTTAGTCCTTCTGTCAGTGCATTCTTGAACATTCGGGAATAACTTTCCATTATAAAGACAATAATTTGCCAATATACTCATCAAAACATCTGCAATCTGTACATAACTCATCATCCATTCAGTCATATTGAAGACCACTAGAAGGTCAAGTTCTGCTTATTCTCAGAAAAGCACCTGTACGTCAGGTACATGGCTGTGCTTATGGTGGGGCTCCTGGTGCGAACCCAGTGTTCAAGGTCCAAAAATATTTACCTAAGTTATCTCGGGTAATAAATCAGAACCTGCTCACTGTATGGATAAAGCAAACGCCTCGAGACTTCTGGGTACCTACACACAATAGGAACGATGAGAGAGATGAATATTCTGAACTTCAGGGAGAACAAAAGTCATGTGCTGTTTGTACAGATCGTCTACTAAGGTTCTGACATGTTACCACACAACCCAGCATTTGTTCATAAGCACCTTTGAGGAAATGTCCAAGAACTCTTGTTGCGGGAGTCGAATCGGCAGTAATATCCATCACTAGTAATGATTGTTCCATCTAAATGTGTATTAGGAGAATTGTGCTCTTCAACCATTCAATATAAATCAGGCGTCTTCAAGTTCGTCAACATCAAGTCTTGCGAAACCTCTTGGTTTCATGTTGCAGAAGTGTGAGCACATTAGCCTAGAGTGAACAATAAATGTGATCCAGAAGCTGGTGGAAATGTTGTGGACTTGTGATGTTACTAATAATTTCCCTGAACCTTGACCTCTTTGTAAGGTCACAACCTGTGTGTGATGGTTGCCAACCCTGATGGAGGGTAACCAAAGCACCTGAAAAAGCGTGAGGTGTAGCTGCTTTTCTGAACCTGAAGGAGGACTTTGTTCACAAAGCTAGGCCTATGAGGTCAACACAAAGTTTTTGTCTTGTAAACTTTAACGTCTGTCGCGTCCATGTGTCTCGAGTGCTCGAGTTGGAACAGAACTGGCACTTTTTACCCAACCCAGGCAACAACAACCACATGTGAAGCGACCAGCACCAGCGTTTAAAACTAACATATGGCCCACAATGTAGACTATAGCACGCAGTAGCACAGTGCTAGCACAAATATGTTTGCACAGCCCTAAGATGGCGTCGATGAGTTGCAATCAAAGCGACGTAATGAGAACTTTCAAACAGCGAGATGTTTAGGACACTGCAAATTGGACTCGTAATAGCCAAGTCCCCTTTGTTTCTTCAGGACAGGGATTGGTAGTCTTTGGGGGTGGTTATTTGGTCACAGTTGGCCATTAGTTAGAGAGACATGTGGAACCATTGTACAAGGAACCTTTGATTGTTTCAAAAGAAAAGAAGAGAGGAACAAGAAAAAAATTGGGACGCCCTCCTCTCCTGAGTTCAAAGTCTGGCTCCGTTTCGAGGATGCCACCCCTAATGTGAAGGGAAAAAACATAGAAAGGGCCATTGGGCCTAAGGAGTGGGGTTTAACTGAGGTTTGACTCAGGAAGACCACAATCACTAGGGCAATGCTTTCTTTCGGGGACTCTTGGTCTTCACCGTTAGGGTGGGTGAGGTGTTTGTGTGGAGCCAAGCGTTCTGCCAGTCCGGTCGACCGTCACAAACACTCCTCCGCCAGCGCAATAATTCCTGCAGAGTGGCCCGCTGATCCCCACATGCACGTGACCTCTGGAGCACCTGAGAAAATGACAGAAAGGTCATGTTTAGTATGGTGCATAATGCATGTGGTAGCCAACCCTGCTTTTGGAGGGCTACCTTCCTCCACACTTCAGTTCCACCCCTGCTTCAAAACACCTGTTATTTTCAAGTATTCCTAAACACCTTGATTAGTTGGTTCAGGTGTGTTTGATTAGGGTTGGAGCTAAACTTTGCAGAATGGTAGCCCTCAAAGCAGTTTTGGCTGCCTCTGATCTACAGGTATCTACACTACTTACCACCAATGATACAAATGAACAGAACATCAATGATCCAATAAAATTCTAATTTCAGTATAACTGGAACTATATTAAGATAAATATAAGATTGCAAAAGTAAAATAAAAAAAGTAGGTAAAGCACAAAGCAGGCTAAAGAAGGAAATTAAATGTATCTAGCAGTTTGGTGGAGCTGTGATTTTGAGCGATGTTATTCCATCATACATGCATGAGAGTGTCCATGGTAAATAACCGGAGAAATCTTTTAAAAATTTAGTTTTTAAAATGTTAGTGTTAGAATTTTGATCTTTGTATTTATGTTGGTTTCATTTAAATGTAAAGATTAAAAAAAAGTAAAATAAAAGGTATTTAAAAAAAAAAATCCACAGGAAGTGGCGAAGGCACGCAGTCAGTGACAGATTATTTACAGCTGGTCTATGTGGTAATTAAAGTACACAGGGTAGGACATCCAATGGGGCTATTCAAGTATTTGAATCAGAGTGTGGAAGCTGAATAGAAGCGCGCTGGCATGACGGCTAACAAGGATGCACCATTGGAATCACTTGCACTTTTGGTCATAAGAGTAATGCACCTTTTCAATTTTGGAATTGTCTACTTTTTATTTGTGTGCACTCACAATAACAACAAAATGTTGTGCTTTTGTAAAATGCACCGTGTATGCTTCCTGCTGTCTCTCTGTGAACTTGAGCATGCCAAAAAAGAAAGAAAAAAACCCCCACAACTTGCCTCACAGACATGAAAAATATATCTATTGAAAGTGAAATGTCTACTTTTAAATTAACCAATTTAAATGGCAAACAAATATTCTCAGGTTATGTAATCCGTGTGAAACGGATGAATTTAGGCGTGTGCATCCATTACTGCGGACATGTCAGGATCGTCAACTTCATCAGTGCAGCCGAAAATACAGAAAACACTAGTTTATAAACTCATTATTAAAATATTAAAGCAGTCTCCTTGCCGTTTTTTCCCAACTCATTCATAATAATTACTTCTGCCGGTCTTCTGTGGCAAGTTTTTTGCGTTGTGGGGCATGTAGGCTCTTTATGATTTACATGGTTTATTAATAAATGCACGATTAGTCAACTAATTGCTTAAAATGCTAGTGCTAAAACAATCTTTAGTCGAGGGCAGCCCTAATAATAATAATAATTACTAAGTGAAAATAAGTTTGAATTCTTTTTCCCCATGAAATAATAATTCAAGTTTATGCCAGACTTAGGTTTACCTTTTCAAGAGTTCCATTCTTTCATAAAACTTTTTTCAGGATAGTGTAGCAATCTGACATTGACTTAATGTCCCCCTAAAAATTGTTTATATCATATATGTACAAGTTAATCATAGAAGAGGTTTATTCAAGTCATCGTATGGATGAATTGAGAAAGAATAAAAGAAGGGCTTATTGATGTTAAAAGAAAAGAAAAACACCTATCCTGACGACTGCAACTGGTGACCCCACCATACACACATGCACAAAATCCACCCATAGGCGTCCTCCCATCCATCATACAAGCGCAATCAATAAACAAATAAATCAATCCATCCCAATCATCTGCAGCTGGTAAATGCCACAAATGGAACGGGACCTCCTGCTGTGCCTCGGATCCATTCATGATGGATGTAGGGGATGAAGGGAAGTCACATGGCTTTAGTTTGGTCAAAGAAAACCCGTTATCTATTTGTTCTCTCACTCTAATAGGATGTCTGATGACCAGTGAGTAACAGCATATAACTATAGTGCTTAAAAAAAAGAGACTGTCATTTGTTGTAAGGATTCGGTATGGTCCATTTAGTAACACCTTCACCAATAACAAACGTTTTGTACATAAAGAAGGCACTTAGAAGTACTAATCTGGGCAGTTAACCTGGATCGAACCTTACACTGAACTTATTACTACCTTAGAGCAAGGTTGCTCCAGGTGAAGCATCCCTGTTTAATGTGCTGAATAAAATAGCAGATTTGAAAGCTACAATATAGTTTTTGAAATGGAAAACAATAATAACAAATGAAAATGGAAAGAAATAAGCAAAAACAATCTGGGACAATGCTTTCTTTGATAATCAGCTGACAGAATAATTCAGAGATTCAGGCTTTGCAATTCAGATGAGACGTGTGTCTGGAGGTTTCCAAACAAGAAATAGCCCCAATTAATAACAGGTGTCCAAATCCAACAGTGCAAAACGCCATTAAAAGCCCTTAAAACAAGGTAAAAATATTCCTCTCTCTATATATATTTATATAAGTAGAGGTAGGGACCAGGAAAAATGTACCGGGAGTCCAAATCACTGGGAAACACCCTCCAACAGCAACTTCTTCCAACAATCCAACAACAGTTTGGTGAAGAACGATGCGTTTTCCGGCACGATGGAGCACCGTGCCATAAGGCAAAAGTGACTCGGAGACCAGAACGTTGAAATTTTGGGTCCATGGCCTGGAAACTCCCCAGATCTTAATCCCATTGAGAACTTGTGGTCAATCCTCAAGAGGCGGGTGGACAAACAAAAAGCCACTAATTCTGACAAACTCCAATAAGTGATTATGAAAGAATGGGTTGCTATCCGTCAGGATTTGGCCCAGAAGTTGATGGAGAGCATGCCCAGCCGAATTGCAGAGGTCCTGAAAAAGAACGGCCAACACTGCAAATACTGACACTTAAATGTCACATAAATGTCATGTAATTGTCGATAAAAGTCTTTGAAACGTATGAAGTGCTTGTAATTATATTTCAGTACATCACAGAAACAACTGAAACAAAGATCTAAAAACAGTTTAGCAGCAAACTTTGTGAAAACTAATATTTATGGAATTCTCAAAACTTTTGGCCACGACTGTAATATGTTTGATATGTTAATTTTATGACACTCCCCTAAACCCTTCATTTCATAACTAGGGGAATGTATGTTTAAAGGTCAATTCACACCGCGTCTGTTGGATCCATTTTCACTCGATGTTCTCCAACAAACGGCAACAAACTCTGATGTAATCTGACCAGTCCACGAACCGTTGCCATGACAATGAGGTAAATCCTTTGCGAAGACTAAGGTTTGATCGTGTCGGCGCCTCGCGCGTGGACACAACAAAACACTGCAAACGTGAAGTCGCAGTTTGTTCGTTATAAAAATAAATGGTCAAAACATAAGTTAATAGTACTCAATTTAAATAGTCCGTAGTGCAATCCGTGCTCTGTGGTGTCGCCATTTTTACTCCTGTGAAGAGGATTATTTTTTTTCTATCGATACCAGAAAGCGCTTTAAAGGACTTTAGGACTTTAAATAAACAATAGTAAGTATAACATCCAAATACTTTGTGAAATGGAAATATTTGGATTCGTGCCGAAAGAGAGAGGTATAGGTGTGAGAGCAACGCAGATTTAACCCAAATTTAGTTTTCAATGAATTCGTTTTGGCTTGTTTAGCTACAAATGGTAGTATAGGCCTTTGAAAAAACTTCTGTCGGCTGTACCAACTCCAACGCGAGGGATCAGATCGATGGCTAGCGGTTCGGATTTCAGCTTAGTATTTTTATGTTTGCCTCAATACTTCAATACAATGAAAATATATATGATACTATATTATTGATATAATAAACTTGCCAGAAAATATTAACATGGTTACACGTATGTAGTAATTTTTCCCGTTCAGACTTGACTCTCTGTGACTCATTTATCAGTGTTTGTTGGGTCAGTGTGAAAATGACCGTTTTTTTCTCATAGAATTCTAAATTCAACGGCCAACTTGTTTGTTGGTGCGGTGTGAATTGGCCTCGACGCTTATAATCTTCCTGTTCTCTGCACGAGGAGAGTGTTTAGGAAGATATGTGGGCTGAGCACACAGAAGATAGTGTTGTTAGACTATCTCAAATGACGTAACGGGATGCCCCTGGCCTATTTTACCACTGCAGTTCGCTCTGAGAGGGAACTCATCCGGAAACATTGTGAGAGTGCAGTGATGTTACAGTACAGCAGAAGCGTATTCTAGGAATCCAGGCCATTTACCGAGACGTGCACACCCACGTACACTGCTCGAAAGTACTGATCCATAATTTACACCTATCTGTTGACTCTCCATTCTGACATTACACTAGCACAAAGATGGCACACAGTGTACTGAACCGAACAAAACGTGCACACACACACACAGTTAGCCAATCACACCCGCTCATTAAGACCAAGCACAATGTCTGTGTCAATCACTGCATTCACACCTGTAATGCTATCTGGACGGTACACAAAGCCACACGCAAAGCACCTGGGTCACATGCAGCTATTCATATTCAAGCAAAAAATAAAACCAAAACATTATATTTACCCTTGCATTATTTATTGGATTCATCAAAGGGCACGCTTAGAGATGTGGATACAGACTGGCGGGCTTCATGACCACTTACACTCTAAATTTAGCCCATCCTCTGAAACCATCGGGGACATCCAGTTCTTTGACAATCAATTGACGGAATATTCAGCGATTCAGGCTTTGCAATTCAGATGAGATGGAGTCTCTGGAGGTTTCCAAACGACAAACAGCCCCCATTACGGGGTAGAGTTCAAATCCATCTAAAGCACCTGGATGCCATCTTCAAAAAAAAATTTCATAACCAAATATATAGATAATTTCAGTGAATATATCTTGAATCAAGTTCATTTTCTTACACCACTGGATTTCTTAATAATGTGCTTAAAAAAGAAAAAAAAAATTCTGAAAATTAACTTATTAATTTTGTTGTAAGAATGTTTAGACATTTTACTTACAATTTTCATTTAGTGTAATTGTATGGCACATGAGTGGTGGAAAAAAATAAAACAAACAAATTAGTGCTGTGTATATATAAATACACACATGCATGTATGTATATGTTTAACAAAACAAAATATGTAAATACTACTTAAATGCATATCTATTTATATATGCATAATATACTCAGTACACATTATGTAAGCTCATATATGTATATATATGATTTCTTTCTCTCTCTCTAATCCATCCATGTATGCAAAAAAAAAAAAAAAGTGAAAAATAAAAACGCAAAGAAACTTTTCAACTGCATACAATTCGAAAACAAGCGACACACTAAGACCAAAACTAAAGGGAGGTTACAGCCAAAGCGATGGGCTGTCATTTTGAAAGTGTGTATGCAAATAAGGGCAGCTGGTCAGCAGGCTCTGAAAAAGAGGAGGACACATGGAAATACCCTGTCCCTGGGGAGAGGGAGAGGGATGGTCCGTGGCCTGACATTCAGCATGGCTCACCCCTTCATGAGATATAGGGCTGGAACTCAATACAGGTCATGCCTGAATGTCAGCGCAGTGAAAGGTCAGTGGGGACATGTGAGGCTCATCACGTTCTTATCATCCATGAGGCTTCTGCTGCAAAGACTGCACTGCATTAACCCCCACACCTACTAAAGCAATCTTGATACAAGGGGCAAAGGTCAGGGAATTATTATTAACACGCATATTATGAGATTTTCGCCGTGCTGGGGCATTCGTTTGAACATACAGCTTGCTCTCTCCACCTCTCCTCTAATGTTCTCCTCGTCCTTTTATACGAGAGAATATCTCTCGCTACTTATCTATGCTGTATACAGCAATATTGGATACTATTCATATCGAGGTGGCAATAACAACAACTGATAAAATGCCTTTTCATGGCTGGTGGGTCACAAGCTACAAATGTGTTACAGGTCTGTTCTGATAGGATCATGGAGCACAAAAAAAAAAATCACATGCAACTCAGCATAAAATAGTGTTTAAGAGAGTGGAATAAACAGGCTTATGAAAGCTTTTAAAACTTTTTACTTCCAATTAAATGTTATTGTCGGCCACTATGTGCTTTGTTGTATGGATTATTGACTGGAGAGAGCATGAAACTGTCAGAATACAGGAAACCCAATGATCTATAAATTAATATGCAATGCAAGTCTTATGCTACACAATTTTGTTTTGAAGATGATGTTTAGATATTTTTACTTACCATCTTTATTTTACCTTTTGAAAAATATATATGTTTTCTTTTGTTTTTAAGCATAAATTGGCCAGTATGTTAGAGTTATAAATAAATACATTCAAGATATATTCTCTGTAAAATCAAAGTCTTGTTTAATTTTTGAAGATGTTTTTTTTATTTTACCATTGGATTCACCCCCATTTTTTTGCCAGTATGTATGCATGTATATATGCAAGTAAATGAACTTTTGCAGAAATACAATTTTAAAAGATAGTTTTACTTCTAAATGATTAAAAACGTGAAGCCACTTTAATGTCCAGTGTAACATTTGTGTTTTATAACAAAAGCAGTTGGGAAGAACTGTGCATAGATACTCCTCAAACTAATGGCAACACCCTTCGTTATTCCAGCTTGAAGGGTATAAAGGTCTCTGTATTCTCTCTTTTTGGAATGTATATACAGATTGTAGTCTATAGAGAGATGAGTGTTAATCTCTTTGTCCAGGCTGTACAGATGTGCAGTTGGCTCTTTTATCATTCAGCCTGTAAGAAGATTAGAAAGCTTTCCTCCTCCCTTATCCCGTCCCGCCCCTCTACAAGAACCGTAAACCCATGGGGTCCCCTCCCGGTGACCAGTCATGTGCATACGTGTGGGGGTCCTTCAACTCTACATTGCAGAAGGATTTGAAATTTCACAATTTCTCTTGGCATCTTGTCAATACTGTGAACACTTTAGGAGAATCCAAGTTCCAAAATGCACCATGGTAATACCATGTTTCTTGGGCTTTACACTACAGCTGAAAAGTTTTTTGATTTGTTAATGTTTTTGAATGTTTGAAAATGTCTTAATCTTATGCTCACCAACGTTGCATTTATTTGATCAAAATTACAGTAAAACATTAATATCTTTATTATTCTTAATTAATCTCTTGTAAAATTATCAATGAGAAAAAACGTTCAAAATTTAGTGAATTAATAAATAAATCTACTGACCACAAACTTTTGAAAGGTTTTGTGAATAGTAATCTTTCAAATCATTGCATCTGATACATTACTGCACCAAAGTACTACCTTTGTGCCATTTTGTGATCGTCCATTAACTCTTACAAAAGTTTTGTTAAAGTTATCGTATCACATTATCATATGGTACTTGCAAGAATGCCAAGTACTTTTTGGTACTACCTTGCCATACACCTAGAGAGAATCAAATGTATTTAAATATGTAGAACATATTAAATGGAGCTAAGAATACTAACATTTTACTGATATATGAAAGCATTATGAGATTAGCTATAATACTTTTTAAACAAACATGGAAGGGTTGGAATAATTCTATGGATTGCAGATGTTCCAGTTTTGAAGTTTCATGCGCATTTAGGCCTGATTATTCATTTGATTTTCACTGTTTAACTATCAAATGCCAGTTCTTCTCCAACTGTTTTGGCTTCCAATTGTCGTCCATTTGCTTCTCTACTTCAAACTGCTATGGCGTTTAATTTGTAGAGGAACATCATAAGCCAAACTGAGAATACAGCTGTCGAAAACTCTCTCTGAGGAACTCTGAGCCATCTCATTAATTTTAGAAGCTGATGGAAATCCGTGGCCTAAAAGTCTGTGATTTAAACCAACTTTCAAACTGTGCTTATTGAAGATTAGCCTATCCTCAAGCAGAAGAACTTGAGGACAAATTGGGCTATGGCTACGCTTCAATTGGTAAGCGGAGGCAGTGAATGGAACAGTATTGGAGAGGGTCGTGTGGGCCTCGTGTGCACAGCTAGTTTGCTCGGATCTGATTTCAACCACTGAAAGAAAAAAAAAAAACAGCTAGTTTGTTTTGATTGGATGCAACAACCCAACTGTGGGCACTCACAGAAGAGACGGAATGAAGATTAGTATGCCAGCATACTTGAAAGGTGGCATATGCAAAACGATGCTTGGAAGTCACCCAACAAAATAAATCGGTGTTCATGTGATGTCTTTTGGAGGATGGTTTCCCTGCACATGGTAAGGGAACGGATTGAAAGGCTCTGTTGGTATCAGAGTGACGCTACCCCAAATGCACTTTTCGGAGAAACTCTTAAGTATGTCTTGGGCGATGCCGAGCACTCTCAAAAACAAACCAGAACATGCAATCCCAGGCTTGGCCCATCAAGTACATGCTCTTCATCAGTAATTGAAATCCTATGGGTGTAGAATGGCAGATAATTAAAAAGGCTAGGCTCATGGCTAACCATAATCCTCTAACGAACTCTCAAACGTGTTTCTCTACGTTCCTGAAAAGCCTTCAGACAACATGAGGACATGAAAAAGCTGTGAAACCTTGAAAGACATATCAGACCAGGTTGAGGCAGGACAATCCTGGAGAGCTCTGATAATTGTAAGGTTTTACAGGCTGATCCGACACCCTGTGTGACTCCTAAGCTTATATTAGCTTACAGGCATGGAGTTAGAGACTGCCTGAGGTAAAGTGAGTTACAGAGCTTTTTGTTGAGTACTCGGCATCTTAATACCTAACAAACTTATTTCTCTGAAATATGCTTGCAAAGTGTGACTGCTTTTCTTATTCAAAACAAATATTGATTTGTTTTGACATCTAATTAAATGAGTTGTACTTAAACAAACAAACAACCCCCACCCCCCCCCCCCCCCCCAAAAAAAAAAACCATGCATTTTTAAAGCGTGAATGTAATTGCATTTTAATGCATTTAATGCACTTGAAGGTGATGAACACAAAGCCGGTCAACAACTCGAGTGATAGAATGCAGTTCAAATCCCCTTAAAATTCAAGATATCAGGGAAAAAAAATCCCTATGAGCTTGATTGACCCGATTGAATCAATGTAAACTAGATTCAATGGCCCATTCATGAAAAGTAATTTCCTTCATTCCTGAATGAATCAGCTGTTTGAGCGAATGAAAATGCATTGCATATGCATATGATTACTGCACTTGACATTTACGGTTTTTCTTAGAGTAATTTTATTAAATTTCATATTGTCATATTAATAATAATAATGCTAATAATAATAACAATAAAACACTTTAACGGTAAAGTTCACCCAAAAATGATCATTTCAAATAATCTTTACTCATGCCCATCATGGCCGTTGAAGCCCAAGTTTATCATAAATTCTGTTGAATCGATAGATAGAATTGAAAAGACGAGAGAGATTGATGGATTCATTTGTGTTTAGTTATCACTGGATTTTAATTGGTGTGAAAGATTAGGGTTGTGACAAAGATTAGTGTGGTGAATCGACGATAGGCAGAGATATCGCAGAAAGCTGAGGCTATTGGTGATTTCAAGGCAATATTTGGCTTATTTCCCTTGAATGTATTACATACTTTAAAGTATTTTTTTTATTTAAATGAAAATAATCCTTTATTATTATTATTATTATTAACAACCTGCCCAGCTGTTGTTCCCATCAACCTCACGGCATAGGCTGCCCTGCAAGTGTGACTCTTGCAACAACACATGCATTCGAGATTTAAGAGTGTTACTTTTCAGTGAAAATGCTTTTTTAAAGAACACAAAACTATGTAATTTCAAAATGAAATTGGAAGGTGATAGAACTATATTCACAAATTCACATAAGTCAAGATATGAGTCAGGGCGAAAGCGGCATCATCATTAGAAATAAAAAAATAATAAAATAAAATTTATAATAAATTTATAATAAAATAAATTTATAATAAAATAAAAAAAAATAATAAAAAATAAATTTTATAAAAAATAAAATTTAATAATATTAAATTTTATTTTTTATAAAATTTATTTTTTATTATTTTTTTTTATTAATTTTAATAAATATATATATATATATATATATATATATATATATATATATATATATATATATATATATATATATATATATATATATATATGCGCTCAGCCCACTGTAGGGCTACCGAAATAAAATAGACGGGCTGTGATGCCAGGTTGATGGTAGCTAAAAAAAGAATACATAAAATAGACTTTAATAAACAAAGAACGACATTGACAGAACTAAAATGAAAGGTCAAAATAATTAAATTACCAGCTCAAATGTTCGAATAAACTTGTTTTTAAACAAACACAAGAATTTTTTGTTATGCTATTCATAAATCTATGTCTAGAGATTTTTAGCTAAGAAAACAAGCTGGTGTACTCTCTGGTTTGAAAAGTTTGCAGTGGAGAGTAACTATGTTTCCCGCTGCACTGAACACACGATCCGATGGAGTGCTGGTTGCGGTAATGCACAGGTATTTTCTAGCCATGTTTGCCATCGGAAAGCGGCTTCCGTTTTTTTTCCCCATGTTCCAATGGCTTGTCATCGCCATCAATGACTTCATCTTTCAAGTAGGATGTGATCTCCGATTTTGCTCGCTGGTCTGCGGGGATTGTAGACATAAACTGCTTCGCTCTGCCCAGAAGACGTCCCAGTGTTTTGGTCCTCTTAGCCAGCTGCATCTCTGGTGCTGCACCTGCTACTTGCTCGTCTTCCTCCTCCGCTCTGATACGTACAGGAGGATTTTATCTCTCCAGAATGTCACCATCTCAACCTCAAACTCACTTTTGATCACATTAAGGTGTTCGGCATCAAGGTCCCCCTTATAGCGTGGGTCAAGGAGAGTGGCTTTGCGCATCAACTGAAGTGTGTTGTCGTCATATTCCGATTCAAGTTTTTGTAAGATTCCCTTTTTAATTGCAGATGCAGCAGAGATGAGACCGTCAAATCTCAGCTGAAAAATATCAGTAAATTCCCATCTTTGACAGCCTGTAGTACATGTCCTGCCAAGTTACATTTGGGACTCTTGTAATCAGCAAAAATGTTGCATATGTTGATCTCCAATGAGAGAAATGTTAGATGAATTAAGAATTGTTTGTTGACTTGCCATTATCAGTTTTTAGTTTGGGATAGATTGAGCTGTTCCTGTACCGTTAGAGAATGGTCCATTAATGTAATGACAGATGCCAAAAGCATGATCCGTTCTTGCTTTTTCCTTTTGTAGTGAATAATTCATTGACACGTTCAAGTTGTGGCCAAAACAGTTTAGCCAAGGCCATTTAAGGGCCTTGTATGGCCGCCACAATATTGGCCCCATTGTCAGTGGTGATGTAAGAATTTTTACTGTCTTCTATGTCCCAATCATGTACAACCTCTTTCAGCTCCTCAACCAGTATGCATGCGGTGTGGTTCTCTGGGATGAATGTTGTTTCGAGACATTTTGTGTCCAGTTTCCAGTCCTCTGATATATAATGGACTGTAACAGACTGGCTGTGGTCAAACAAACAAAGTCAACCACTTTCAAATCTATAGCGATGATCTCCCTCGTTACATTGTGCAGATCAGACATAGCAGTTTTGGCGAAGTACTTGCGCTCTAGCATCTTGTACCGTTTGTCAAATATCTGTTCTTTAACAGACAGTTTTTTAAAACTTTCCTTTTCAACGGTATGGCAGGAAGCCATCTCCTTTGCGATGTACTTAGAAACAGCTGCCGTGCACCGGGCCCACTTTCCACTATTTCGTTTGTACTTGGTAACTAGTAACGGTCAGCAAAGTTCCAAGTCAGCCATCAAATGTAGGAGCTTTGGCAAAAAGCACCGTTTTAGTGCTAGTTTAGCAGCTTCAGCGGGGTGGCGAGTACCCAAATGCATGAACAGGGTTGTCATTTGAGACTCTCTTACAGACATAACTTTCATCCAAAGTTAGCAGATTGCTTATGTCCTCAGCTCCCCTTTCGCATCTGGTTTAAGACCAAAAAAAAAAAAGAAGCCAAATGGGCAATGTGGCGCTTTTCTTTTCATGGACAGCGATTCAAATTTCTAGCGTGACAGGTACATCATTTCCTGAGATAATGAAGATTAAAGCAGATAATTAAGTAAAATATGTAGACAAGTAAATAAATAAGTTGATAAATTAAATTGAACAAATAAGTAAATTATCGCCCCGCCCCCTCACAATAATATCGTTCATCGCGATCTCGCATGCTGACGATATGGCGATCTGAAAATGTAGTTCTCGTGGCTGTCCCTGGTATATACCCGTTTGCATCATTTACACTGTTCCCGCTGGCCGTATGTGTGGCACATGTGAACATTTGTTTGTGCTTGAAACATAAGAGTCATTGATTCTGTGCAGAGACATGGCTCTGCTCCACGTTCCCTTTGAGACATGATTCAGCACGCAACAATGAGCATCTCAGCATGAGGACAAACTTCATAAAGAGCCTCTGTCTCAGAGGAAAATCAATAAGCAAAACTTGGGAAAGGAGAACGGAAAAAAGGATTGAATGAGGGATCAAGGAAAGAGCAGGGTCGCCATATACGCAGCAACGAAATAAGAACCAGCGGTGAGGAATGAAGAAATTTCAACAAAAACTGCAGCTCATTTTCATGAAAAAAGCCTGGACTGTGAAACCGTGTCTCCTGTCTAACACTTTCAGGAGGAAGAGTGTGTGAACAAGCTCCATTTCATGACAACTGTATGGTAGATCATTTAAAGTACATTTAACTCTACTACTTTTATGATGCTTTTAGGTAGTTTTTGCTGTTTTTTGAGCTTGTCAAGAAAAAGCTGCATGAATCTTCAAAAATTCTGTAATTTTCCATTACAGAAGAACGTTATACAGCGTAAGTAGTAGTCATTTTTGAATGCATTATTCTTTTAATATTGATTACCCTAACAGAATTATTACACATTATTTCCCTAATGCTTCGCAAGAGTGATTGCTAGATGTTGCAGAGCTGCAGTTTCCTTCAATAGGATGGAAAGCAAAAGGGAAAACGGAAAAAGATGGGAATTGCAAGGTGAAGGGCAGTCAGTGAGGTACTGTGCTATAGACCAGACTCACCCCATCCCTATACAGGCCTGAGGGCTCATTCAGCCCCCCTGCCTACAGCGCTGCCCCCGCACCGAAGGGCGAGAAGTTGAGGTGACCCCTCTGGAAGAGAGGAAAGACAGACAGAGAGAGAGAGCATTCAAAACACACATACAGCATTTCTTACACTCTTTTCACAGCATGAAGTCATGTACTCAATACATGTGATTACCTGTAGCAGACATTATTGAAAGCCAAAGAAACTTGCGTATAAAGAGACTTCGTGGTATGACTTCGGTACAAGGTTGCTGTTATTCAGTAGGTATACTCTGCTTCAAGATGTACTGCAAAAATGTACACTATAACCTCTATACCTATAATGATAAGAGTTTCATTTATTTATCTTTTTAAGGTAGCCCCAAAAATTATTGGGACACTAAAGTAACATTATATTCAACATATTAAATCAATCACATGCTCCACAAAAGGAGTGCCACACTAGGTTTGAGCATGCGAAATTACTTAATAAACAATAAATCATCATAATTCTTACTTCAGAATGTTCAAATTGACTCCTTTTCCACAAATTTGAACATCACTCTTACTGATTTATGTCACTTGGTTTACTATTTAAAGGGTTAGTTCACCCAGAAACCGTCATTCCTCACCCTCGTGTCCTTCTACACCCGTAAGACCTTCGCTCCTCTTCTGAACACAAATGAAGACATTTTTGATGAAATCCGATGGCTCAGTGAGTCTCTATTAACAGCAAGACAATCAACACTTTCAATGGCCAGAATATACTAAATCATATTCCAAACAGTTCATGTGAGTACAGTGGTTCAACCTTAATATTATAAAACAACGAGAATACTTTTTGTGCGCAAAAAACAAAACAAAATAACTTTAACAGTATGTAATGATGGCCAATTTCAAAACACTGCTTCAAAGTTTCACAAATCTTTTGTTTCGAATCACTGGTTTAGATCGCATTTCAAACTGTCACATGAACTATTGACATTTCGAATAACTTATGACGTAACGAAGCCGCGTTTACTGAAATCACATGACTCTGGCGCTCCGAACCATTGAATTGAAACAAGATTTTTAAAGCTTTGAAGCAGTGTTTTGACATCGGGCATCCCTAGATATTGTTGAAAAGTAGTTTCGTTGTTACTTTTCGTTCGCACAAAGTATTTTCGCCGCTTTATAATATTAAGGTTGAACCACTGTACTCACATGAACTGGGCATTAAATGTTAATTGTCTTGCTGGCAATAGAGGCCTCGCTGAGCCATCGGATTTCATCAAAAATATCTTAATTTGAGTTCCGAAGATGAACAAAGGTCTCACAGGTTTAGAACGACATGAGGGTGAGGAACTAATGACAGAATTTTCATTTTTGGGTGAACGAAACCTTTATTTATTGCCAATCACATTCATATATATATATATATATATATATTAAAGTCTTGGATAAGCATCTAAATACTTCTTGGGGCCCAATGCATCTACAGTCGGTCTTGCATCTGATCCTGTGCATCTACATCTACAAGATTTTGAACACAGCAGCACTGTCAGAAGAAACGGCCTCTTCCGACCTCATCACACACAGACGTGGACCAAGAATACTCCATTACCAGAGCGCCTGTCCGGGAACACTTCATTCCTCCCGCTGTCATTTTACAAGCAATCTTCTACACCCGCCGGATCTGAATGCTGATAAGGCCGGATTGTGCTCGTCTCATTCTCGCTCTCAATCGCAATCTCCGGCGAAACCAAGCTGATCAATAATTAAACATCATGATCTTCCGCATGTTATGGGATGTTACAATGTGGATCAATAAAGAGCGGATGAAGCAGACGAGATGAGGAGTGAGAGACGGGGAAATATGAAGCAGGCGTGTGCTAATACATGATAAGGGGCATTAAAAGGCTGTTTCCTGCTTCCGAGTGCCATAAGGACATTAAGAGGTAGAGTGTCCCTCTGAGGAAGACCCCTAGTGGGGTTACATTTGAGTGATGGGAGCACATCGTCACTGCCATCTGTTTTTCCTCAAGCCAGGCCTTAGATAAAAGGATCAGTTTTATTGGTACAGATCGGATCTTGTGTCGGGACAGAGATGGTGGACATGAAGTTTTAGCATTGGTTTGTTCGATGCGTATCTGGCACGGTGCGGCGAATCTGAAACTTAAGTGTAAAGTTACCAGAGGACTGAGTATTGGTAGTGAGTGAGTATATACTCTAGTTGATGTGGTTTGAAAGGTTAGTGTCCAGTTTCACAGAGCACAAGCGTGTAGCTCACTTCCCTCTGTAGGGGGCAATTCTGTCACTGGGAATATTTCTTTATTGTTTGATTAATAATTTCAGTTTTATTTAAGGCTGCTCTGCATTGGTACAACAACATGTTTAAAGATATTTGTATCTGTCTTTTTTTTGTTTTGTTTTTTTCAAATCCACTTCCTGGTTTCCATGAAGTCCAGTGACCTTGACCCCTATCATGTGACACAGGCAGGAAACCGAGGACAGAATGGGATCCGGTAACCAGAGAGCCTGTGGCATTCAGTGCTTCTTAAGGTACAAAGCGTCTCAGGTGTCATTAGTGAAATGCAAAGTGCTTCTACCCCTGTTACCTTCCCAAAACACAACCCAACATTTTGATACATGCTCAAGACTTCAGGGTGGAAAAATGTGGCAGGTTGGTCTGGCTAGTCTGACAAACCAAGCCAGACTGCACCATTAAAATCAACAAAGATGTCCGCATTTGATAAATAAATAAAATGCGTAATGTGGCGATGTTTAACTTGTTTAACTGACGGACATGTAGAATATGTTGTAATATTATACACACAGTATGCTCAAGTTTGTGGTAATTGTTTCTTTTTGAAATTCATACTTTTTTTTTTAGCAGCGACCCATTAAACAAAAGTGACAGTAACGACATTTATCATGTTACAAAAGATTCCCATTTCAAACAAATGTTCTTTTGAACTTTCTAGACTAATACTGTTCTCGACACCGATAAGACATGTTTCTTGAGCATCACAAGTTCTTTGTCATCACATTTTTAAACTTTTCAAATAGAAAACATTCCTTTTCAATTGTAGTAATATCGCATTACTGCTTTTATTGTATTTTTGATGGTGAGCGTAAGATACTTCTTTCAAAAGGTCTTACCGACTCCAGATTTTTGAATGGTA
This sequence comes from Opsariichthys bidens, assembly GCA_037194245.1. Classification (NCBI taxonomy): domain Eukaryota; kingdom Metazoa; phylum Chordata; class Actinopteri; order Cypriniformes; family Xenocyprididae; genus Opsariichthys; species Opsariichthys bidens. Next base: position 29,212,704 of record CM074281.1, on the reverse strand, counting down.
AGTGCACAAAATTTGTTAGTGTAAGACTGTTGCATTAAAAAGCAGCCGCGATGGCATAAAGCAGCTTTTATAGAATGTGTTCATTCGTAATGCTTGTAAACAAAGATCATGTTTATTTGTAAGCAGGATACGCAGTCAGACAAGTCTACTTTTAAAAGGACAGTTCACCCAAAATGAAATTGTCCTTTACTCACCCTCAAGTTGTTCGAATTTTGATTCAAAAGATGATGTTTTGAAGAATCGGGGTGTAAAGAACTTGAGGGTGAGTAAATGGACAGAATTTTCAGTTTTGGATGAACTGTGCCTTTAATCAGAACAGTTCTTTTTAAAAAAATTATGATATCATGCATTACAGTGCCTTTTAGGGGCTTTCCCACCAGGAAGTTCTAGGAACTAGCCACCAGGGTCGAACTAATTTCTTCCCTGGGCCATGTTTCTGGTTGCATTGGCAATATGGGAATGGAATAAATGGAAGATGCCGTGATCGGAGCTGTATTTTTTTTGTGTTGTGTGATAACAGAGATGGATTGTAAACGCATAATTTCGATGACTGAAACAGCAAAGTTGGGGCTAAGAGACAAAATCTCCTAAGAACACAGGCCTGAAGACAACCGATAAATGCCGTTATCGCTGTTTTCCATGTTCGTGAAGTAAATACGTTTACACGGGTGTTTGACCAATCGACGTACACTTACATCACTGATAGTTCCTATAGTGCTGGTTTAGATCTTACTTGGTAAGCTAATTTGGGAACTAATATCATTCCTTGTTCCTGTGGTGTGAACTCGGCAAAGTCCAGGTACTTCATTGGTTTTAGTCATTGAAGAAATCAAATTAACTGTTGTAGCAAATATAATTGCATGGTTTCTCAAATGTCTCACACAGGTAAACCAAAAATGTCTTTTTTTGGGTTCTGGTTCAGTACAGGAAGGACTGGTTACACTGTGTGTTCATTAGAATGACGCACGTCTGTCATTCTTTACCTAACCGAATTGGAAACGCAGGATGCCGATGTCATTACAGAGAAACTAGGACCCTTCCTTTTTTAAATATGACAATTATGACAACGCAGCCGAGTCAGCGCGAGAGAGGACCCCGGATCTCCACTCAGGAACCTTACACTGCTCCGAATGACAGTGGCTAGCTGTTTTGCATTTAATAACAACCGGCCCACACGAGTTTACGACAAGTGTGTGTTCCACTCACTGTACCTCAAGGCCACAGCATTATACATATTCATAAATCATTAGAGGCCAGCATACTTTTCATAATGTGGGGCCCTCAGCATGGGGCCACAAATTACATATAGAGAGTGACAGGTGCACTGTGGTGGTCTCTCGCTTTCAATTATTATGAAAGCACATTTCCATTACTGGGACTCAAGTATGACTTGGTTAGTAAAGCAGGGAGATTATGCAGGCATGGAGCAATTATGAGAAAGGAAAAGTACCGGAGATATTCGGTCTTTGGTGCCTCTCTTTACATAGGCAGCTTGTAAGACTAAATTCACACTTATTCTGATTGGAATCCGATCTAAATGGCTGACTGTGCATCACAACAGTTCAGATCTGATTTTCGTTTCCGATGGCGCTCTTTAGTTTTCCAGAATATGGGAAATTTGTATTTCCATATATGCCAAAAACAACATGACAATGCGTAGCTTCGGCACTGGACGACTACATCTACTGAAGCAGTGGCAGAAATGAACAGGGAAAGTGAAGACAGCCCATTACTGGACAACTGTGATGTCTCCATTATACTATAATTTTATGCTTAACACCACAACCTTGTTTCTGCAACTGCATCTGAGGTTTATATACATTTTACATGGTGTGAGAAGATAAGGAAAAACGCTATGCAAAATCCATTCAGAGCGGTCAGACTGATGAGATTTGAATAGGGATTTCAAAGCATACATGAATGTAGCTTTAATGCGATTTCGTTTGATGTGCACACTTGCTAAATATGATCAGATTCCAATCGAATATGCACAAATCAGATTTGGATTGACTTACTGGTTAAAGCTTAAGGAGCTGAAATGGAACTTCAAAAGTGTCTGCGACTCAATTGAGAATCACCATGATGCACCAAAGCTTTATAATGGCAGTGCACAGAAACCACCTGTTTGAAGCTGGAAAAAGTGCATCCATCCATCATACACGTAAATGTTACAAAGTGAAATAAACAGCTTCTCCCAGTCCGCCTTCCGTTGTCAATTTACGAAGAAAGTTTAACCCTCTCATCGTTCCAAACTTTTACACTACGTCCTATGCTTTCGGTGTTCAGTTATTTCTTTTTTTTTAAACTGTTAAATATGGATTTTTTTTTCACAAATGCATCGCTTTGCTTCAGAAAGTCTTTATTAACTCCACAGAGCTGTGTGGAATATGTTTTCCGATGGATAGATGCACTTTTTTTGAGCTTCAAACAGGTGGTTTCCGTCCACTGCCATTATAAGGCTTTGGAGCATCAGGGTGACTAATATAACCCCAATTGTATTCATCTGAAAGAAAAGTCATATTCACCTAGGATGGCTTGAGAGTGAGTAAATTGTGGGGTAATTTTCATTTTTGGGTGAACTAATCCTTTAATAATCATTGTTTATTTTTTCTCTTTCCACAGTATAATGTTGATAGCCAACTTTTAAAACTGGCTCTTTGTCGGGACCCTGTCTAATGGCATACATAGGCATCTCACTAGATTTTGGAACAGAGCCACAGTCATTTAGATGATGATACACTTAAGCGAGGCGAGTGCAGTCTGTTGTGGATCTCTCTACAAAGCACATAAGCTTATAAAATGAGCATTTGACTGCCATAAATCAAAGAATTCTCTCTTTGGTGTCAGCAGGTGACAGTGCCATATATCGGTCCCCAATCCCATCATCCTAACAGATGGTGTCTGCTCTAGCTATGGCTGTGCATGCATGTGTGTGTGCACGTGTGCACTCTTTTACACATATACGTTTTTTTTTTTTTTCGTTTTTTTTTTTTTAATATAACTACTAACTTCACATCCTTTGTGTTTGGCCATGGCTTCCTTTTCCTCATGTGGTCTTCCTGTTAGTGATTGACAATCACATACATTGTATACTGCTCATGCCATGCCATGAATGTCACGGTCAAAGCTATCTATAAGCTAGACATTTAGAAAGATTCAGCCTTGATTCATTGGAGCTTTTTACCTGCCAGCCGATGGCAATCATCCATGTATTATTTACAATCAAGGCCATATATATTTATCAAGATGTAAAGATAGAAGTTAAACCATTGATGTGTTATGTTTTTACATGCATGTGCGTTAAAAAAAAACAAATTAAAAACGCACATGCATCAGTCTTTCTTCAACCGCAACTGCATGTCTCTTTTATAATTAGAATTTAATGCTATAAAGTTTATTTCTATTGGTCAAAGTTGGACAGATGACACCAGAAAGACTAAATAAGTCCATCCGTAAACAGTGACTATCCACCTTTTTTCCCTCACTTCCCCATGGGGGCGCCATAGTGGCGAATTATTTCCGTTTAGTAATTGTCATCAGCTAGAGGACGTTACCAATTATGGCAAATAATGGAGGCTCTGGGAGAAATTATGCTGTGAAAGGTTGTCAGCTACAGCTACAGAAAGCTCAAAAAACTTCTGGAAAAGGAGCGTTACGACCACAAGCCAACAAAAAAAACATTTAAATTGCACATGATGCCAACCGACGACGAGGGCGAAAGACAATGGCTCGCTGCGCTTAATTTGAAATTTCCAACCATGTAACATCCACTTTGTGGAGAGACAACCAATAATAGAAAATCCTTATCCTGAACTTTGGCTCGGATATGATCGTCCATTAAGAAGAGAAAACGGCAAACTTGTCCGGACGAAGGCGAGTCTATTCACTAACGTTATTTACAAGGCTAATGTTCTACTAGGTCAGCACAATTAATATTAATCAAAGTGCAGTTTACGATATAGATACACTGTCTCTGATCAATTTTTCATGTGCGCTTGAACATCTAAGAAACTAGCATTTCCTTCAACGCTTCAATATGTTGTCAATAACTTGGCATAAGTGTACGTGTTGTGTTGTCTTCACTGTCTGATTCAGATCAGACAACCGCAAGTTGGGTCTGATTCATTTAACATATGACTCTTTAGCATCAACTCTTTTTTTAAATTAATTTTGACTCACAAACTCGTGTGTGGTTTGATTCAGTATGACGAATCGTTTAAATGAGTCTGACTCCACTTTGCAATATATAATGCCTTTTCTGTTTTTACAGGAGTTGTTTACCGAGTTAACATTGAAGGAAGGCCTGGATAAGAGTTACATCTCGCCCCAGTCCATGCCATCAAATATTTACGACCACAGCTGTACATCTAAACTTTGCCGCTGTTGGAACACAATGGGAAGACCACATCATTGAGACAACACCGCGTAACTTATGCAAACCAGTCAACACAGCGTGATACATTCAAGCCTCCTACTCTGAAGAACGACTCTGACTCAACTCTGTACAGCGAGCTCCCACTCCACACATTTCATACCCCTGTAGCTGTTCTGCGTCCCCATGCGAATGTGGCGTACCAGACTGAAGTAAACAGCAAATCTCGCTCACACTAATGAAGCTGAAATTAAAGCTTTTGATAGAAGACCTAGCCATTCGATTTTTGTATATTAGTGACTCAAGTGAGCAGGATAATTACTTTTTGGATTGACACCGTGGCTGTAGTCTTGAAGGATCTTACACCATGGCTCCCCAAACAAACAACACCAGAGGCATTTAAGCAGTATTATCCCAATGTTATCCAAAAGCCATGGAACCTGGACTCAAGGTCTGAATCGTACAGTTTACCTTTGGCTAGTTTACCTTGTGGTCTAGTAATATCAGCAGCATATGGGGGCGCTGTAGTGAATGTATCACGTGTGACTCTGGTATTCTTGAATACTTTAAATCAACAAACCCCAATGTATGGATACATGTTGAACGCGCAATTAGGAGAAAGTATACAAGGTGCTGTCACAAACCTTGCCAATCGCTCTTATGCCAAAGATTGATAAAATCTTATCCGTATATGTGCAGCTTTAGTGAATTTGCATGGTCACCTGATCCGTGAAGCAGATACTTAATGCTTAGAACGTTGCATGTGGTGAAATTTGCACATATGCATTTAATCCCAATGCTTGACATTTTTAATTCTAAAAAAAAAATCAAAACATGCCTAATAGTTCTGTCTGTAGTAGCCCCTGACTCCATTCCTGTGTAATTCAAGCTTCCCATCTACCACTTTGATGTCACCATTACTCTTAGTGAAATAGTCTGCTAGTGAGGTTGTGTCGTTCTTAGGGATAGGGCACCTTTTTTCTAGAAGTTCCATACCATGTATTATTCTGTCAAGCTGACCCTGGAACCAGAGAGGGACGCCTGCAGACCTTTTTTCCGAAGGTTTCGAGCTATTGCCTGGTTCTCACTCCCATGTTTTGTAGCTGCATTATCCTGAAAGTTTGGGAAGAGATGCTCTCTCATGAATTTATCAGGATTTGTTGTTGCTCGTACTGGTACACCTTTAGCTGAACTAGCAGTGGTCCTTATCGGTCTTGCACTATGCCAGATCTCTGACAAACTCTCATTTTGTATTTGAATATCCAAAAGACCTACCAGGACTAGCTTCGCAAGAGAATTTCCACTATTCCGTTATCTTGTAACATAACCCACGTGATGTGATTGGGTTTATTTACAGACAGCCACTTTTAGGAAGGTGAACAGCTGATGATTGTGACAAAGAATTCGCTCAATTGTATGCTTTTATAATTTGTTAGGTCCTCGCCGTTTTTACCCTCAGACAAAACAAGATAATTGAATGTCAATATATGTGACTGCTGGCCATTGTTTCATATCATCAATCCAGGAGGTGGCGCTCGCCAACTTCGTAGGACGAGGAACAGACAAAGTTACGTTGTAAATGCTTTTCGTTAAATAGTCTTTCCATTGCTTGTTGACATTAAAATGAAGAAAAAACGTTTCAGAGCTGACCAAATAATTAACACCTAACTGCCGAAACGCATCACATTGCGGACCAGAAGTCTTGAGCATCCTCCCTAAGAGCAAAGCCTTATGTACAATTTCATAATAATAATGGTTTGCAAAAAAAACAATCTAAAAAACATGGTATTATTATGGTGAATTTCCAAACATCACAGTAGCAAAAAAGGTACCATGGTATTACAGGCAGGATCATGAAAACGACTATGCTCCAGTATTCTAGAACAAGGACTAACTAGAATTAAAAAAAGAGCTATTTTTGATTCCCAAACTGTACTGTTACGAGAGAGATACAACGAGCGAGAGACAGGCAGTGTTACTGAGGTAGAAAGCTCTTAGACTACCCTCATTAAGTATTGATGTTTTTTGAGGATAACCCTGCTTTCAGGACACAGAGATGCTGAGAAGCACACAGTGATCGTTTCGCCCTGTTCCTGTGGAGGAGAGCCGGGCTAGAGCACCACCCCTCTGCTCTAATGCACCTCTGAATACGATCTCCAGATAAGCCTTCACTCATTTCATTTGGCAGAGTGCTGAGTCTGAGATGACATGGGACCCGCTCTCACTTTCATTACCCATGATTACATCTGCCATTTGGGGTCACTGGAGACCTTCTCCCCATGGAGGAGTAGATGACAGATGCCACAAGAGAGCGTGGGTTTGTGTGTATGCTTCACCTGAGTGTGGTGGCTGTCCATGTGCCTGTGTATCGTCGAGGTGCTGGATGCATTTGACTTTGGATGTCCATCGTCTTCCAACGTTCCTATTGAGAGAAATATGTGGATGTTAAACGTAACATCAGTCATGCATGTTCTGGAATATGCTGCTTCGATGTGCATTGCAATCGCATGCATGAAGATTCCTCCTTTTACAAATTTCTGACCTAAGAATTAAAGTTTAAAAATCTGGTGAATACATTTCTAATGCATAGTCTGAATTGTTGAGGTAAAAATCATGAATTTTGTGATGGAATTTATTTAGTCATGTCATGTGACAACACTGGATTATTCGAAAATTGTTTTTGTTAGATTAAGATTTCTCATGAACAAAAGTATAAATTATGTAAACTACTGTTGTTGAAAATATAGAATCAATGACAAAAATTTTACTATGATGATTATATGGTAATAATACATTAATATAGAAATTTACTACTACTGCCCAAATATTTAGAAACAAGGATGTCATTTTAATAATTCCATATGAATTCTGATTGCAAAAATGCATGCATAAAATGAATGCATAATAATGGAATTCATTCAAACGTAATAATAATCAAAAAAAAAAATGGTTCCAGAAAGTATAAAAACGTGTGGTAACACTATAATTCAATTGTCCATTCTACCAACTATAGGTAAATTTGCATGTACATCATCTCAACTATCATTGTTACAGTATTAATAGACTATCTGCTAACACTTTATTTTGATGCTTCCCCAACAGACTTTCTACTGACCTAGTAACTTCGCAACTCAAACCTGAACCCTCACACCTAACCCTAATCCAACAGTCTGAGTGTTACATATACTTAGTAGAACGTTTAAACTGGACAATCGAAATAATGTGTAACCAAGCATGGTATCATCATAGTAAATTCCCATACATCCAAAAAAAATTGTACCACTAAATTACAGGCATATTCATGAAAATCACTCCGCTCCAGTATTATATTAAGAAACGGACCCGATTCTGAATAAGAACCATGTGCACTCACGCAGGATGCATTCTTGCATTCAAAATTAGCTAGAGAGAGCACAAATGAATGAAGCTGTGTGTGCAGGTCTTGAGACGTGTTTTATAACACTAAAAAAACTAAGCATTATTTTTGTTTGTTTGTTTTAATGCCCTTGCACCAAAGTACCACAGCTACCCGAAACGTTAAAGAAAATGTAGATTAGTTCATATCCCATTATCTTCAAGATGCAGGCATGTAATGGCTGAGTGTATGGGTCACTGCTGGATGTTTAAAACTTCCACCCACTGCTACAACCCCTCATGTGGAATATGGAAGTTTACCCTCCTGCATGTAGATATTAGCCTCACTGAGAGGACAAAAGGCCAAGAGAGTGAGTGGATGTGTTTGTATAAGGGAGGCAGAGAGACCCTGAGCCATTTGATGGCTCTTTAGGAGAGCACTTTATCAAGTCCAGGGCCTTTCACTTTAATCATGGACTGCCTCAGTGATAGCTTCTGGGTCAACTCACTTCATCTCACCATGTCTGCTTCTGCCATTCTTTCCTTTTCCCTTATTCTCTCACTTCATCTCCAATGTTTTCTCATGCATGTAAATGCACGCTGGTGTTTCTGACTTTGGTGTACGTCAGACTTAGCTGGCCAAAGGTTACGCAGTCACTGGTGCTGTCTGTGGTAAACAAACCTTGGGGCAAGGCTGGGCCAGCCAATGACATGCGACTGAGCTTTAAATAATTGGATGGATGCACATTAGGTCATACAATGGCTAATGCCCTAATATAACACGGGATTGTTGATGTGCGAGCGATCACATTCATGAGGCCACGAGAGTTTCATTCAGTGATTATGGGTCTAATAACTGCAAACAAGTCTTACTTAGGTGGCCAGCAAATAATCTTGAGCACAATCTCTGCCGGATTCACATCAGGTTAAATTTATTCTTGACCACATTTCATTTTTAATGAATCTAAATTAAGGAAACGGGCTTTAGTAATTAGCAATGTAGTTTGATTCACAAACAAATGACAATCTTTTTTGGTAATCATTCAAATTTCGCAAGCAAAAAAGGTCCATCGTCTATCATCAATAGTGTAGTGATGTATGAAGCGCCATTCACACAGAAGTCACTTTCTAACCAACCAGTTTTCTGTTGGGCAAAGTGGTGAATCTGGTAACTTGAACCCTGCGTTGGAAAATCATTTGCCTCAAATGAAATTCCCGATTGGATTCCTGTTGAAATGACTGGCTTTTGCCAGTGGAAATCTGTTGAACAATGATGAGCTGTACAGTTTGAGTCTGAAAATCATTTTATAAATGCACATACATAGACCAAATGAGAGCTTCTCTGTATTCGTTCATGGGTCTTTATACTCTAACTGAAACTGTAACTTTCGTTTATAATTTTGTAATAATTGTTCACATCATGAAGTTTATTTTTTGTACATTTTTTTTTATTATATCTTAAATCTAGTATTGTGTGTGGGAGGGTAAACTTCTATATTCCACATGAAGTGGCCAGAATAATTCAAATTACTCATGGTTCGGTTTTTATAACAGTTTGAGGGTCACGGTTTTGGTACGGTATGTGCTATATTCAGGGACTACTTAAGAAAATAAGAATAAATAATCAGACTACAGGCAACAGCACAAATAAATACAATAGAGCAAAGATACACATGAAATAGATGGTGCTTTTCAGGCAATTTAGGTATCTAACAGTAGTTTTAAGGTATAAAGTAATAAAATGTAAAAACATTGCATATCCTCACTGTATAAATGAAAGATTAGACAAAGTGATTCCCTGGTGTAAGTCTTTTGTTGTTTGATTACACAGACAGCAGGAATATTAAACTGCTGTTACTTTAAGACATAATGCATGGACCAACATGTGTTGTTTTTCGACTGTTTGCATTTACGTAAGACAGTGTTTGCAAGGATACTCGACAAGGCAGGCATATTGACATTTTTATGTGAATTTGTCCGTACATAAGCAAGACTTGAAAGAAAATTCAATATTTGAGCCGTCTGAGACACGGCTTTCCGTGTACATGCTTCAGATGAGTGCACACACAAATCTTCTCACAGTATCTTCTTGTGCTTGAATGTTTAAATTGGTACGGCTTCATGAGTTTACTTTAAACGCAGATAGCAACGTGTGCTGTTTAGGTTCACCGTGTAACTCACAACATTATCTGTCAGAGAATTTCTTTCATAAAAGCAAAATGGACATTCTAATTGAGATTTGAAACTGAATCAAAATTAGAACCGAACTGAATCGAGAGTTTTGAATCGGGAACTTCTGAACATGTAATTGCTAAATCATTTGAGGTTAATACGCAAGACCCAGTGTTTGCTGTCACCCCTAACCTCTTGTGTCATTACCATTGGAGATCTGGTTGCCGTTCTCAACGGGGGCTGGGTTTGAAGAGTTGGGAGACGTGTGGTTGTTGGCGTTTTTATCCTGTAACTGTGACGAAGGCGAGATCGGGCCTTGATCCTCTCGGCCTGGCAGGTTAATGTTGGAATTTGAGAGTCCTATGGGATAGAAATGAATAAAAAATACATTTAATAAATACACTGATTGACATCAAGATGAAGTGTAACCTATTCTTCAGCACTGACAGACCATCACTGTGACTGTCGACCTACATGTTACTGGTAAATGACAAATAAAGGTGATGACGTGACATGCAAGTTAACACCTGCCACCTAGCATTTCTGCAGGGGCATCTGCAGCTGCTCCGGCCAGGAATTGTGGGAATGGAGTCTTGCGATGACGTTGACGGCAGAGAGAACGGAAGATGTTTAAACCTCACGGTATGCGGATTTGCTTGGATGTGACCGTCACAGGGATAGATATAGCACAGGGGTCAGCTGCCCTTTTAAACCCGTTACCAGCCATGTTTCCATTACAGCATGTTATGAGCATCTTACTTCACAGCTAGAGTCTGGGGTTATCAGAGACTCAGTTACTGTCGCTTTGTGTCTGGGACTCCTACTGACTATGTATTCAACATGATGAAAGCAGTGACATTACATTACACTAGACGTCGACTCTTACGATTATGTATCAGAGCACTGATGTGGGATTGGGTTTCTAAAAAATATTTGAGTCTTTTAGGCAGATTTATACAGTGAGGTCCAAAAGCCTAAGCCCACAACTAGAAATGCTTTTTATGCTGTCCACAACATGAAGAATAGTTTAGTAGAATGAGCTAATTAAACCCCTAAAAAATGATCCAGATTGCACAATGCGAGAGGTCTTAATTAACACTTGAACTTGGAAAGTACAATAAAGCGTGAGAGAAAATTTGTTGCTTTGAAATATTCCTCAAGCATGGCACTAACATAAATATTATGACAGATTAATGTTTGTTCATTTCACAGACATGCTCGTTGACATGTACAGTAACGTGAGAAGTAATTTCCCCCTGCTCTGGAGTGACACTGCGTGTTCCCTAAAACACACACACACACACACGCGCACACAGTACTCTGGGGATTCGCACACATTGCAGCGATTCACATCCGTCAGCATACCTGGAGACTTTGATATTTAATATTTCATAGCTACATCATCTCTTGTCCATGTAATATTTATGTGACTGGAGCTAATACCCCCTGTGCCCTTTACAATAAACTGAATCAAGACAGAGACAAAAAATATATATATATATAATGTATATAGAATATTTCACTCTCTCTCCATTTTATATATATATATATAAATTGAAGCTCATTGATTCATGGCACTCAAAGGAGAGTCCATATAGTTAAAATGATCTTTGCTGGATCTTTCCATATACGTACAGTTATACACGTATAAAAATATCAACCTCTGATTGATGGCTCAAAATGGTGTCCTTTAGATGCAACCAATCATGCAAGTGGACTAAGATATTTAGACTAGACTTGTCAATTGCACATTTGTGGAACACATTAGAGTACAGTACTTATTTCACACACAAGCACATATGGGATGGGGTCATATGGGATCCATGCTCATAAATCCATGATGGGAGTAGATGTACGCTAAAGCATCTTTAATTAAATACAAAGGTTACGAGGAGGAGGCAAGGGACACTGTTAGACAGAGCATGTGAACTAAATCACCACGCACACCCAACATCCACAAGAACGCCCCCTTATCAAATTATCTTATTTTAATGTGACATTTAACACTTGCTCTTTTACTTAAATGGATAATCTACTTAATGTGCCTTATATACAGTATTGGTTTCTCCAGATGTGATCAAGCATCTCTTCTGAAAAAAGGAAAAACACACAAAAAAAAACAACGTTTTAAATTTTAAAAAGGTGCCATAACACCATTCTGGCTCAGTATAAACCTTGGGCGCATGGTGTAGCTGCATTTAAGGCCAGTTCTTTTATTAATGTATAAGGTTGCTGCGGTGTCGTAACAAAAGTGATCCAAAGCAGATGCAAAATACAGCCTAAACATTCTGCCTTCATCTGAATGGGTTTCTGAGAGAGAGCACTGTGGCTTTTGTGGTAAATGTCTTTTTTTTATCAGTACTGACCTCACTGTTTTTGACAAACACAAAGCCTGGCACTGGATGAGTCAAGAAAAACCATACTAAACAGGATGTGCTTTTCAATAACCACATATTTGAAGTGACATTAGTGCTGGGAAAGTTTCTATAATTTGACCAGACTATTTTAATCATCCTGAAGCAAATTAAGCATGACCATGTGTGCTGGTGAGAGCAAACTCCTTTGAACTATAAAAATGAGATTGAAGATCTGTAATTCATGTGCCGGAAGCACATAATACAACAGTTAAAAAGAATAGTTCACACAAAAATGAAAATTCTGTCATAAGCCGGCGGTTGGCCGTCGGGCAGTTTTTGTTCGTCGGCCAACTAAGTTTTCTCAGTGTGTTCCGGCTGAAGTTGGTCCTCGTCGGCTGTTTTTCAGCCGATTTGACATGTTGAATCGCCGTCGATGAGAGAGAACTCTGATTGGCTGTTCAGTATAGCAAACGAGTCAGTTCACGCAAATATAAGCAAGCAAGCAAAGAAGTCATGACGGCACAGACAGAGGGTTGTTCTAATTTTACGTCATCTTACCTGAGCACTAGAATGCATGAATATTTTCATAATAACATGAGAATAATGGAATAAAGAACGTGATCAGCATGATTGATATTCAAAACGGTAAATAAGTGCTGCTTTATGGTTTGTATACATGCAGTCTTAGTTTCGCTTATCCTTGTTGAATGACGATTATTGACAAATATATCTGCTTAAATAGACCCTTATCTCCTTTATACGCAGATGCAGATAACAGTCGGGCGTCGGTTTGGTGTGTCAGGGCTACTTTGGACCCAGACGTTGCTGGCATGTGCCAACTGCACAGTCTGCTTTCGTCGCCACTAATTCGTCGGCTTGGTGTGTTCCCAGCTTCATATACAGGTTTGGAACAATCTGTACAACCAATCATGATTTAATTTCTATTGTGAAACACAAAAGAATATATTTTGAAGAAATATATATTTTTTTTTTGTCCATTCAATGAAATTCAGTGGGGGGGTCATTTGTTTCAGACCTCATTGTCTTAAATTGTGTGGACAATGGGACATATTCTTCAACATGTCTTCATGTTCCACAGAAGAAATTAAGTTATACAGGTTTGGAATGGCAGAATGCATTTTTGGGCAAACTCTTTAAAGGTGCTGTTAAAACACTTTATCTAATGCCAGCTTGACATGGCAACTATAGACAAGCAAGCAATTTGTATAGGTTGATTTTAGCAAAAAGTGTTAGTATTGTTCTCTATGGTGCTTTCAAAATTGCTTTGTTTGCCTGAGTGGCCTGACATTGGACAACACCGGCTCAAATACAGGGAGAGTGTCTGAGAGAACTCTCTGGCACACAAATGGCACCAGAATTACACACAGCATCTTTAAAGTACATGTACTCAAACACGTGCACGCTTTCACTCACCGCTGTCTCTGATCTTTCTTCCCGTAGTGGACTTGCGCAGTAGGCTGCGCCCTGAGCTGAAAATGGTGTTTAGCTCATCTAGGGGGCTAGTGAGGGGTCTCCCATTGGCAGGGTTGAAGAGCAGAGGCGATGAGGAGCAGGAGTGAGCTCTGCGGGGCTCTGGTCGCGAGGTCTTCACTGGTGAAAAGGGAGGCTTGGAACTGCTTGAGGGTGTCTCTACCAGACTGTGCGCCATTTTATGGGAAACTTTGGAGGAATCCGTGCTAGCAACAGAAGCTGCACGGGTTAGGGCCAAGAAGTTTGGCTCAGGGGGGAAGGGGAAATGAGAAGGGGGGCGGTAGGGAGGTGGAAGTACTGCCGGAGGAGGTGGAGGGGGAGGCGTCAAGGGTGGCGTGGACTTGTCTGGCATTAAAACAGAAAGACTTGGTGAGGAATCAGCCCTTTGCCGGGTGTACTGGGGTGAGAGTGGGCTGCCCCCGTCCTGGCTGGTGTAGTTAAGGTTGGTCTCAAACACTGGCAGCTTCTTCACCTCAAGAGGGGTAAGGGGGGACTCATCTGAGGCGGGTGAGCAGGTGACAGGGGATGGGGGGAAGACCAGAAGTGGGGGACGGTGTGGAAGGAGGTTGGGGAATGGAGCTGGAATTTCACATGCTGCCCCATCCTTGCCCGGCTGCTTTCCCCCGAGAGTGCCGGAGTATTCCATCAGGGTCACAGGCCTCTTGACTTCCAGCACTGTGGCAGGTAGGGTAGCGGTGGTGGGATTGATAGCTTCAGGTTTGACCACTGGAGTTGATCCCACCTCATCAGGTGGGAAATATTTCATCTCCTCGTATACCGCCTCGCTCAGTTCTGGACTGTGGGAGTCAGCCAGGCTGAGGGCTCGTGAGGCTCCTACCATCTCGATATACACATCCTCCTCGTCCTGGCAGGGGTAGAGGCTTAGTACAGAAGAATGAGGGCCATCTGCAGAAGCTGCTCGCTGAATGAGGCCCAAGCAGTGGCCGCCTCGTACCAGGGTGACAAGTTTCATGTCTGTGGGGCGTGCAGGGGAGGGTACAGAGATCTCCTCGTAGGAGCCGGTCAGTTTGGTATTAGGGCTGCGTTTGGGCTTAGGGGGTGGGATCTTCTTCATGGTGCTGTAGTCATCACTGTGAGGCCGTGGTTTAGAGAGAGCTAGAGGCGCAGTCGGACGATGGATGGGTTAAGGAGGAAAGGAAAAAGCCATTTACTGGAAATGCCAGGAACAATTCTTAATTTTAAGGTAGATGAAGACATTTGTGCTGTGTTGAACAAAACATATACAGTGCATGGCCAAAGGTATGTGGACACCTGAACACCACACCTACATAGTGGTTGTTGAACATTTAATTTTAAAACCACTGTATTTAGTTGTCTCTAAAAACTTCCAATTCCGGAAAGGTTTTCTACTAGATGTTGGAACATGGATGCAGGGATTGCTCCCATTCTGGCACAAGAGCATTAGTGAGGTTAGACCCTCATGATGGGTGACTGGGTCTGGCTCTGAATCCAATTCATCCCCAAGGCATTCAGCTGGATTCAGGTTTGGACAGTACAGGTCAGGTCAGTACAACATTTATACTAGAAGGTGTCCACATACATTTGCATACCATGTAGTACATGTTTGAGCTGATATTTATACGTACGATCGGAAGGAGACAGCTGGGTTTTTGGTGGGCTTCCAGATGGTGAGGCTTGACCCTCAGAAGGGCTGTCTTTGGGTGCAATACTCAGCCCTGCACTCACTGCCTCATACGATGCACTCAGACGTGTATTTGGGTCTCGTTTGGGCTTGGGAGGAGGCTGTTTTCGTGGGGAGGAGAGGTTTCCTCCATTCCCCTCCTCAGTGGAGTGTGGCGCAGGCTGAAGGGCTGCTTTGATTGATGTCCCAATGCTGGAGTGCACCAAGCTGTCCATTACAAGAGGGAGAGGCACAGAGCTGGAGCGGAAATGCCGGAGTGGTCGGTTCCCCCCACGGCCTGCCACATCATTGACCCTCCCGATTTTTTCAACAACTCTAAACAAAAGAAGCGGATGAATAATTGGTAAAACTGCTTGTGGTCATTCATCATGACTGTTATTACTCTGGTATCCAGCTAATCCTTATTCATTCATATGTTCATAATTTCAATCGGTCATTCACGATCATGCTAGAGGCATATGTCTTGTCTCAATGTATGATGGGTAGTGAAGGTGCTAAGTAGCTGCCAAGTGTGAAAGGATCATTCTCAACCTTCAAAAAAATCAATAAACCAATGTCAAGCTGTCCATTTATATCTGCGCTAAGATTTCAATACACTACACTAAATGCTTAACAATTAAGAAAAATAAAGAGTCAATAAAAAATAAATTGTAACCTTAATTATTACATAATATGCAGATTTATTTACCAAATTAATTCACAAAAAATATCAGGGTGGCATCGCAAATCTGAATTGCTCTGAATAAAGCTAAATACCTTACACATAATTAATTGTTTTTTTGCTAGTATTAAATTATTTACTTCGTATTAAAGACTCAGAGACGTCTCAATTTCAGTCCACTGTTTTTTCCCCCATGATACCAGAAAATAATAACTAATTAGTATGACAGAACTAAAGCCTGAAAAGATTATTTACATAGTTGATTGTTTAAGTCTAAGCAGCTTCCTGTAATACTCTAATGTGACATACATACTCTTGCTAGATATTTCCCCTTTAATCTCAGCTAACATCTGTTGTTCTTGCGGGAAAAGCGATGGAGTGTTGGGGTGGATGGTGTTTGGGCGAACAGGGGGTGGTGTGGGGTTACAGTGACTTAAAATCTTCATTTTAAGATTTCAGTAACCCGAGTGGGAGTGGGGGTGGGACTTCTCTCTCTCTCTCTCTCTCTCTCTCTCTCCGATTAGCAGCATGGACTCCTCTTGACTCAATGATTGAGTTTGCCACGTCTAGATTAGCTATGAAACCCCCATCACTCAAATCACCAGCACCATCCTCATTTGTGACGCTAAAAGCGAATGTATGTGATTAATGTGTATCTGTGTTTTGAAGAACAAGAAGTCCATCCCCATCATAAGGGCAGACGGTCATACTGTATGCCAGACACGAGACCACCCAAATACACCTGTGTGTATGTTTGTGAATAAATTTGCATTGCAGTCACAAGTCAAAAAAAAAGGTTCCTTAATAAGCTCCGCCTTATTAATGATACCGATTACCTGATACTAGCTTTACCTTGGCAACCGTTGCTGTGCATCAGTGTCAGGCAATTGTTCATGCCTAATTTCCACAAAAGTCTCGTGTGTTTGGACCGTTCTGATAAAGCAACAAGCTACTCAATGCTTTGTGTTACTGTGATTTTATTATAGGCAAGGGATGTTCTTAAAGTAGAGTAGCCTCTTCACCATGGCTAATTCAATCAGAAATGTTGCAATTTTGTATCTTTTGACACTATTAAATTGTAATAGAGGTATATTCTTTTTGCAGATATGATCTTGGACAGTTTGCAGAGTTTTTCCTTTATTCTCAATGCAGATGGTAGTACGTACTGCATGTACTACTGTTATAGCATCTATGACAACTGAGATCCATCTTCCTTTTTGCTGGATTCCCACATCACTAGCAATATCTTCAAAAGTACAAGAATTTCTGACATCAGTGGCAAACTGTTCCCATTCTACTTGCAAAGATAGAACAAGGAGAACCAATAAAACCTCCCATGAATTTTTATAGGTTCCACTGATTATATTAGACACTCCAAAATATGCCTGTTCCACTGGTTTGAGGAACCTATAAAAATTCATGGAAGGTTTTATTGGTTCTCCTTGTTCTCCCTTTGCAAACAAGCTCTTAGTTAGAGTGTCTAAAGTAATCCCTCAAGATTAAGATCCTCTCAGGGAGACCAATATGAATATGATTATTACCTTGATATGTATTTTATGAACAATAGAGACAGAAGTACACAACTTCCAATCCGGAGACAACCTTATTACCTCGCATATACTGTAGCTACTTGAATTCAATAACTGCATTAAATTGAGATGTTCATATATCAAACTATGGTTAGTTAGTTATTCAGTCTGCCACGTGTTTCACCTCTTTGGCGAGTCTTCTTCTTTGCCCACAGGTTCTGGTCGCTCGCCCAGCGGTGGAGCGCTGATGTGACCCCGCAGGCGGTCGTTCTCTCGTGCGATATCGGCTGCGTTTTGGATGACCAAGCTGTCGTAAGCATGCATACCCAAGTCCTCTGCTCCCTGCAGGAACCGATGGACGTTGCTCTGCTCCTGCTTCCGAGAAGTGAGCTTGCGACACACACGCTGTCTGGCCAACCATCCACGCACCACTGAATCACATACACATGGGGGTGTTAAGTGAAGTCAAAATATGAGTCTAGTGACAGATCGTGCAGTGTGAACACACTCCGGCAATCACTTTACCTTTCTGACAGATAATAATCTTCCTGTGCAGTTGATGGCATCGGTCATTAAGGTGATCAGCCTGCCAATATCTCAAGAAAACCTTACTGTTGCCCATCTGAACAGAGAAGAGAAAATGAAAAAAAGCACAAAACAATTGCTAAACATTTTACTACAACTTAATCCCATTGTATTCAGTCCATTTTGGATCACTTCCGGTTCCAACAAAGCGAGGTCATACCTGCACCTCTCTATTTTACACATTTAAAAGAGTTTCTGTTGTTGTTATCATAATGCTAAAGAGTGGAGCTTATGACTAGGTTTTGGGATGTGATGATTATGGTATTTGTATTTGTTCAGTGTGCTAATGTTAATGTGGCAAGCAGCGACAAACTAAACATGCATGCCTAAAGTTAAGATAATTAATTAATCAAAATTATGCATTTATTTTGTTAATTGTAATAAATGGAGTTAAGTGGATTTTACTGAATTCAATTTGTGACATTTAACTTAAATACTATATAAAATACATAAATAGTGCTCAGTCTCAACTTGCAGTAGAGTTCAAAAGAATTATATTATTATTGCTAAGCTAATGCTGCAATGCACTAATAAGCATTATATAAAAGTTGAGTAAAATAGTACATTTTAATTACACCAATCTATGTATACTTCTCATAGATGGCGGAAATGGCCAGGCACCCCTATTCAATCGGTCATTATATCGGCCATAATAACCTGACAAAAAAGTGTTTTTTTTTGTGTGCGCAATGATAAATTGCATTTTACATAATAAACTCCAAAATCATCAGGTATATCTTACCCACCGGCAGAAACATAAATAGCTATGTAACCTATGATACAAGTATCAAAATTGGTCTTGTCTGCAATCTTGGATTTCAACTATACCGTCATTTTGCATTCTGGGATTGCTTTCTACGCAAACGACACATTTGAAGCTAAGAATTTGCTCAAATAAGGTATCTTTCAACACAATCAAGCAGAGTGTCTATGATAGCATCTCTGTCCCTTATAAACCCTGTCCTTAAGGCTCTGTAGAAGTATTTGGAAACTCACCTGCCAGCCCTGGAGTTTACAATGCTGCAGAATGTGGCGGCACTTCTCTTCTGCAGATGTTTTCTTCTTGTCGGTGAGGATAGTGTCCACCAGCTCTCTGTATCTGCACCACAAACCCACAGAACATCACTGTCAGCCACATACTGTGCTGCAGAGGAACCATTATGTACCTATTACTGCCGTTTTATTGCAGTATGGTCACTAATGCCTGTGCTAGAATGTCATCTGCATGGACCATCAGTACTTCCAGCTGACCTTTTTAATAGGGCTATTTTTGCGATTTTCAAATGCAATAAGACTACTGAGTTTAAGCAACAAAAGACAATGCTCAATCCTCAATCAATTTCCCTCCCTTGATGGGAGAACCCAACAAGAGATTCGAGGGTCAAAGGGTTTCAGAGTCTGGATGACCTCTCAGCATCTGCGGTGCTGGCTGTTGGCAAGGCAACCGTTCACAGAGAAAGGTCAAACTTGGAGAGCTTTGCTGCATTGTTCTGGAGTACAAGGATCAAGCATCTGTGGTGTACGGGGGTAAGCTGTGGACACACCCCTCAAACGTGTGTGTGTGTTGGTGCATTTGGATTATGTATTATGAACATCTGGCACAAGGGAATGGTGTTTAATAATCAATGGTACTGAAGGAATTCACAAAGGAATAACTAGAGCATTCATGATTTATGCTAATAATGTTTCAAAACAACGACAGCTGCTTTGCAGTCTTGGGTTCATTTACAGATTATTCATTCGTAAAAATCAAGGCGATCTGACCAATCATAACCTCGAATCCGCCATTTTGTCTGGTAAAGCAGTCAGGGGAGTTAGTAGATTAAGGTTGGTTAACTTGAAAAATAGTGTCTTTTCCACAACATTCCTTCTGATGTTCATTCATGTTTATTTGATGCTATAAATGAACTAGTATGAAGAGATGTTGGTTCACGAGGAGCTACAGCGATCTGTCACGACACATTAAAGAGACACTAGACGATATTTATCATTTAAACTTCTTTAAAAAATGACAATATTTTAAATATGAAACGGTTTCATATCAAAAGTAACAATTGTGATAGCATTATTGTAAATTATTTTGACCACGATAATCATGACAGCTCTAGTACATATTTTATGTGAAGGAGATTCTTTACATATTTCTTTAGACCTATTTTTGTGTTTCCACAAATCCTCATGTTCATTAATCACATTCGCAGTCTTTCCAAAAATATTTCACTAATTTGATCTTTCGTTCTGCTTGCTAATAGTCAATTAACACTGTTCAACATGTGGTGAATACTTTCTGGCATGCAAGCTGCTTCAAGGGACATTAATATGTGACGCTTGGATTCGTGATGTAAGAGATCTTAGCAAACAGCAAAAACTGGCGTTCTTTCAAAACAAAATTTAAGAAATGAGCACAGTTCACATACTCCGATCAGGTGGCACATGTTTAACAGATGGGAGAAGTTAATGGCTCAGTGAAACACTTTAAGCCTTAAGCCAAATTAACTCAGCATCTCCCTTTCGATGTGATTTACCGCAGCCTAGTGCTTCTGAACTTCCCCTAACCCTTCCTCCATATGACCAAGACCTACAGCATCCCAAAGGAGTCATCAACCATGAAGGGAGCCAAGGGGAACCAAAGATCTCTTGTATATGAATATGAAAATTATCGATGCTATCACAGTTTGTAGGGCCTTTGGGGATTGAGTCATATGAACTTCGAACTGCCAGGTAGTTAAGCTCCGAATTGGGGTTACAAGATTGGGAAGATCTACCTCATATCCGCAGTGAATAGCCACAATAAAACAGCGTCAATGACAACAGACCATCATCTCTTATTCGGAGCATCATTATGGCGATAACAACCACTGTCAAGACTGTGCCCGTGTATGAGCATGTATATTAATGCATAAATCAAACTGCTACACCTCTCAAAGTACAGGAGATTGGTGTACTAGGAAAAAAAAGAAAAAGAGAAGGTACAGAGAGAGCCTTATGTAAATCAGCGCATTATTGCAGGTTTTCCTGTTCCCAGCTGTTATCCATTAAGCCACTCACTGGGTGAAAGTAAATAAATAATCACACAAGTGCTGGGGCTGAACAAATAAACCAGATGAAATGGCAAAGCAATTGGTGGTTCAAGATCTTTTCAGATAGAGAAGACACATTTTACACATACAAACTGCACATCTGATGTATGCAAGAATGGGAACATATGTCGCATAGATGATTCGTTGTCATCTAGATGAATTAAACCATTTGCTCATGCGATTATAATGTTTGTACACAACAGATGAAGCGCTCTTTAACGCATACACTACGGTTTGCGGTCAGTTTGTTTGTTTATTCATTTAATTAATTGTTGAAAATAAATGACCACGTTCAGCAAAGATGGACTGAATTGACCAAAAGTGACCGTAAAAACATTTATAATGTTAAAAAAGGTTTACGCAAAAACATTAAGCGGTACAATTGTTTTTAATCTTAAAATAATAATAATAATAATACGATTTTTCCTGAGCAGCAAATCAGAATTTTTTCCGAAGGATTTGAGTAATGATGCTGAAAATTCGACTTGGACATCACTGGAATAAATTGCATCTTAAAAAATATTGAAATAGAAAACACATTTTAAATTGCAATAACATTTCATGATTTTACTGTATTTTTTATCAAATAGATGCTGGAGAGAATAAGAGACTACAACAAAAACAACAACTATTTCTATAGATGTTGGGGAGAGTTTTTTTTTTTTTTTTTTTTAAAGTGTATTTCTTTCTTCTTTGAAACACAATATAAGATATTTTTAGGCAATGTACAAATACTTTGTCCGTTTTTTAAATGGACAAAAACACTTCAAATGATATTACTTTGCGTTCCAAAAAAACAAAACAAAAAAAAACTACAGGTTTGAAAAGACATGAAGATAAATAAATAATGGATGTCTATTTTTAGGTGAATTTAATAGATATTTCCATCTCTCACTGCCTTGCTCACATTCACATCAGATTAAACCTGGCGTCCACTCCAACTCAGGTCCATGTATTTGTTAGTGAGTCCGTGTGTGCAGTGCTGTGTAATACAGTGAGGATGCTGCATTGCGTTTAAAGTTGGATGAGTAGTTTGTCCTGAGGCCTGAGCTAAACCGTGATAAATAAGCCTGTCATGTTCATTAGAGCTGGGATACAGACTATCGCACACCTCAGGCAGAACAACACAATTCATTCATAAAGCCCAAGAGAGATGGAGCCTAGCATGATGACAGCGAAGAAAAATACTGTATACAAAGAGTCAAATCATCCAAGAACTTATTGATCGTACGTCACACATGAGCAAAACATACACCCATTCAACAATATAATAACTTTCCCTTTACTCTCACACACGCTCATGAATGATTTGATGGAGGTCGTGAATGGGCTCTTTGTGACTCGCAGCCTCTTTTTGGCCTCGGGAAGTCAAGGCGTCCTTGGAAGAGACGTGCTGGATGGAGGGAACACACGACTCCACATCATAAGCAAACACAAAGCTGCATTTATCCAAGGCTTCCCTGCTTTATTTACCCACAAGTCAACAGAAAACCAACACACGCGTGCGCTTGGACAAAGACTGGCACATGGCTTGATAAAGTGGAAAATTATTTGTAGTGATTCGTCCACTGTTTGCTGAGGGAAGTGCAAACGGAATGATAAGTGAATGACTGAAAGAGCTGGGCAATATGTCAGATATTTGTAATATATTCATGATTTTCGGTCAAAATAAAATAGAGTCTTGAGGATCTTTTTTGTTTCTTACACCTTAATAGCTTCTCTCAAAAAAGATTCAAGGATGCTGTTTCCATGTGACCTTCTAAAATGTTTTAAGAAAAATTGATTATTTTTGGTGCTATATATACACATACATGTTCAAATGTTTGGGGTTAATATAAGATTTTGTTTAAAGAAATTAATATTTGTATTCAGCAATGACATTACACTGATCAAAAGTGACAGTAAAGGCAATTATAAGGTTACAAAAGATTTCTAATTTACAAATGCATTCATGCATGCAATGCATGTTTATGCATTCGAAAACATGCTTTGAGAACAAATACTGAAAAATCTCCTTAAAATAGTCGATGTCCCTTTCCTCTGAGGCCTTCAGATTTGTTCTTGTTTTTGAGGCAGTGAATCAAACTCTTACTGGACATAAACGGGTTTGAATATCAATAATGCTGACATTTTTACGAACATAATGTGACTGGGGCATGAATAAATCCTAGGAGGGTAAAATAAACAATCGGTTTTAGTACATGTATAGCGCTTATTTTGAATAGACACATGAGCGAGTGAGAGCGCACATAAACAACAAGCCCAAACACCCCTTGCCTCACATTATTGACATATACGAACAGCTTGAATGTCATAAAGCGCACACAATGCTGACAGAGCGTCCCCCATGAAAGGCCATGAAAATTGACCTCCGTATCAGACAACCTCTCGCTCAAAAAGCCCAAAATTTCCATCACAATCGTCTGGCCTTCGTCTGCCTGCATCCCATTTTTGTGATGCTAACACACACGTACGCACTCTAACAAAAACAAACGGCGCACATGGCACCACGTCATCCAGGCGCTCTCGGAAAACACAGCACATCATGGGAATGTGAGAGCAGATGCCACAGATTAACTGAAATAATGCAGAGCATATGTCTCACAAAGACCATTTGCGTTGACAAGATGAGAAAAGTTTACTTTATGCAAATGAGCAGGTGACATGTGACTATAGGCTACTCACAGTAAACTTTTCTTTCTTTGCTTAGATGTAAAAAGACGCTTGAAATACATGATCAGCATGATAACATTAGGAATATGCCCGAAGCTGAATACCTAATTTGGAAAGGCACGTATAATGGCTTTAAAACGAGTAACAAATTCGACCGGATAATAGGAATTACATTTGGAAGACACAGTTTCACATTTCTTGTGTTTTCTATATAACGCACCCTCCCTACGTTTATCTGATTTCACTCGCATTCCCCCCTGTGGTGGATGACCCACAGGTCGAAAACCCCTGTGCTACACAAATGTTATCCCTGATGTCCTTACACAGCTGGTCTTGGCCATTGTGGAGAGGTTGGAGTCTGTTTGATTGAGTGTGTGGACAGGTGCAGTTAATACAGGTAATGAGTGGAGAACAGGAGGGCTTCTTAAAGAAACACTAACAGGTCTGTGAGAGCCGGAATTCTTACTGGTTGGTAGGTGATCAAATACTAATGTCATGCAATAAAATGCAAATGAATTATTCAGAAATCATACAATGTGATTTTCTGGATTTTTGTTTTAGATTCCGTCACTCACAGTTGAAAAGCACCTATGATAAAAATTAAAGACTTCTAGATGCTTTGTAAGTGGGCAAACCTGCAAAATCGACAGTGTATCAAATATTTGTTCTCCCCATTGTATGTGTATGTGCAAAATGAACAACTAAAATGACAACTGTGAGAAAACAGCAGTTAAGAAAGCATCTGATCATAATGAAGTGGATATGTTTGATCCAGCTCTGCAATTCTATACTCCAGTCAAGTCATATTTATTTATATTCCATTTTATACAATCAATTTCTTTAGAGCAAGCAGCTTTACAGTATTAAATATTTTTTTTAAAATAAATCAATTACAAACTTCATTTTATACTATAAAGCAGCTCTCTATAGCGGATTCATGTTTTACTCGCATCGGACCTCGACGGACTGAAGAGAAGAAATTACCCGGATTAAGTTTTTCAAGTCACACCTAACTATCATGTAATTGCCATAGACCAATGGTAGTTCAAAGGTGTTTACAAGCCAAGCAAAATTGTCCAGAAAGTTCAGCTGTTTCAAACTGCCAAAACAAACTCCAAATGAACTTTGTTTTGGCCTGATTTTGAATTTTTGTCAAAATGATGTTGCACCAGTTTGTTCTTTGATTTTACTATTACTATTTATCAGTAGTAAAGAAGACAATGGTCCACAGTTGATCTATGTCATATCTACGTTTTCTAAAAGGGAAACCGCTCTCATTAACACCAATTGTATACCTATCAGGAGGCTATATGCTTCATTTCATGTAGTCAAAACAATATTCACTATCAAAGGGGAATCTGAGCTATTTTTGCCCCAGTCTCAGCACAAGCACAATGTCACAAATGTCTGGGTCATTTAATCCAGAGTCAACATGAGCTTCTGTCTAGGAGCTAAAATGTTCTGTGAGGATGAAGTGTCCATAGACCGTATCTCTCTCTCTTACTCCCTCTCTTTCTGAAAGTTTCATGATGTTTACAGCCGGCTAGTGGAAACTTACAGTGTCATGTGACCAGCGGCGTCCCGATTCATTATCACACTGGAATGTTACCGTAATCCTTTTATCCTCTACAGAGCGAGAGAGAAAGAGCAGCGTGTGATCTAATCAAAGCACACTGAATTACGCTGCTCAAAAAAAAAAAAAAAAAAAAAAAAACACAACGGGAAGGAGATTGGAAATTGACATCAAGCAGAAAAGAACAGCGACGCAGAAAAGAGTAGCAGTGTGAACAGAGCATATATTATACAATTAAATCTAAAGAGGGAAGACAACCAGAAGGATCATTATCCATTGATTTACTATTGGAAATAAATTCCTGACTAGATACTAGATGCTAGCAATCAATCAGCAAAGTCATCACAAAATTGTCATGTAATCAAAGTTCGGGGAAAAATCAACTTAGAAATAAAAAAAAAATGTCCCGTTAATTCCTAAGCTTATCAAAAAAACTCATGAAATCAAAACTATACATTTTGAGGGCACCTATATTCTAATATACTACAAAAAGTATGTCAGCACAATTAGGGGAAATGTGTGATTTTTATGATAGAAATGTCAATAATAATAACAACAATAATAATAAAACAAACAAAAAAAAACTCAAAATGTGCTATGGTTGTTTGTAGATCTGCAGAATTTGGCCCAAATCTTTGTGATTATACATCAACAACAACAACGTCAACAACATCAACAACTATAATGAATATTACTATTGCAATATAACACGGAATTATGAATAAAGCAGCATTTACTGTGAACAGAGTCAATGTCATAATTCCATTTTTAGCAAATATTCACATTCTTTTCTTGTTTTCAAAACATCGATGACTCATCGTGTACTACAAATCAGATGCTTTAGATAGAATAATAATGCCCCTCCCCCAAATGACACCTGCCAGTATGACAAGCATTAGCTAGTTGCAAATCCTGTCCATGGTTGTGATGTAACTTAAAAGGTAGAAAGCATAAAACCCAACCCAGCTTCTTCAAAGCCACACCTCCTCCATAACATGAACACGTACAGCAGAGAGCCAACAATAAAGCGTTATCGGGGAAGCGTTAAACTACCTCATGTCTCAAAGCACACAACTAATGAACGGAAACAACTTAGAGCTGTACCACCTGACTGCTGCAGATTACTTTCGGTGTTGATAGTGTTGCCATTCAGATGCATAAATTCGAGACACAAACCGCTCCGAGTGTAACGTTTTGGCATTACGGTAGTTATCTCATTGTTTTGGTTCTGGAGGAACTGCAAAACACGGCTGATGTTTTGGTTGCGATGCTCGAGACTGGCGTCTGTCTAACTCTGCATAGCACGAAACACAACGACGTGATGTCTACGTGAACAGGTTGCATGGAGGTATGTAAAAACATACATTGATAGGCAGGTAGGCCATCCTTGGAACGAGGGATGTGAATGGACGAACATTATATGGTCCTACGCCTTCCACAGATGATATAAATACATGTAAAAACATTTAGACCACTTAACTTATTGATTTCTATTGGGATGTGAAGATGCTTTCAATCAGCATAAAAAAAAAAAAATATGTTTCAGAAGCAAATCAGCAAACCTGCCTTTAAAAAACATAGTCCTGACTACACTTCCCGTTTCAACAGGAAATACATAAAACTGAAATTACCTCTGTGAGCTTCGGACAAAAGTTAAGTTTGAAAGGGGGTGATAGAGGAATGAAAAGAGTGAAAAAGAGTCAAAGATGGAGTGGGAACTTTATGAGCCTCTCCAGCGCTGAAATAAAGTCTGGTTTTTGCAAAGAGTGGGAACAGCCTATTCTAAACGTGTCAGTGTGACATGAAGATGAGGCACTGTGTTCCAGAGGAAGATGAACTCAAAGTCACACTGAACCCTCGCCTGACAGAAGGAACAGCCTGCTCCTCTTTCATTTTTACACACGCTTTTATCTTCTTCTTTAACATTCTGAAAAGCACGGGGAAGATTTCTTGAAATTACATCCCGCCCCCTATTTCAATCCAATTTCCAATCCTTCTCCTTGATGCTTTATTCCATTTCTCTCCCTTCCAGTCATGTGAAGTTGAGCCGAGATCAGGGTGACCCATCCGAGAGCACTTCATCCTCTCCCAAACTACCCCATTAACACCCCATCATAAAAATGGCCACTCAGAAAAACAGTTCCCACTGAGGCCTATGACCATTAATCATGGTGTGAAACCAGTGTCACACCCTAGACATTGCTCTCCGCACCTACACACAAACAAACACACACACACACACACACACACACACACACTATATACATTCTGCCTCACCTCAGTTGAACTGAAAGCCCATCTCGAGCATATAGTGCAGAGAGCTGGAGTCAGGCAGACACACATCAGCGTCTGAGAAAGTGCACTTACGATATATTTCCAGCGGAATGCCGCTTTACCTCATTTGACCCGGCGGCAGAAATGGATTGAAAAACCTTTTGTGCTGAGCATATAGAAACATAAATATATACGTCCACAGAAAGAGAGTTTAACAGACAGCTTGACCTCAGTTAGTCTCTACTTAAAAATAATATATTATATATTATATATTATATACATATATATACACACACACATATACATATATATATATACACACACATATACATATATATATATACACATGTATTTATCTCCTCATGGGAAACTTGTGAACTGCTTGATTTAAAAACAGCAGGAAAGGCCCCCACATTTTTAATAGGTTGCTTTTTTTTACCCTACGTAATACAATGAACAATAAAACAATTGTATTTATTAAAACATTCCATTTTTAATGTATTATTATGTTGTATTGTTTATATTTATCATTTTCAATGAGTTTATTATTTCCACTGCACACTCATTATTTTAAAATAATGATATTTACTGCCGTTTGATTGAAATAGTTGGATACAGTAGATATTCAAGACCACTGAGGTGGAAAGGGGGCAAAAGCATTTAAAAGGGGGTACAAATATTTGATGCATTTAAATCTGGCTACTGTTAATCATATGCTAGTTTTACTGTAGATAATAGCTTAGGCTAATGTTAAAAAATTTTGGGGTCAGCAGGATTTCTTATGGTCATCAAGAATGGATTTATTCAATCAAAACCACAGAAAACGTCTTTGCACACCGATGTGTATTAATTAATCGGTAACATTTTACAATAAGGTTCATTAGTTAAACATTAATGTATTAAGTAATATGAACTAACCATGAGCAAT
This sequence comes from Opsariichthys bidens, assembly GCA_037194245.1. Lineage (NCBI taxonomy): Eukaryota > Metazoa > Chordata > Actinopteri > Cypriniformes > Xenocyprididae > Opsariichthys > Opsariichthys bidens. The sequence continues at coordinate 29,183,992 of CM074281.1, read as the reverse complement.
ACATTTGTTACTGTATTTACTAATCTTTACATTAGTTAATGAAAATACAGTTGTTCATTTTAGTTCACAGTGCATTACCTACTGTTAGCAAGATTTTAAGAATGTATTAGTAAATGTTGAAATTGAAATGCAGTTCATTATTAGTTCATGTTAACTAATGTTAATTAATGAACTTTATTGTAAAGTGTTACCAATTAATGTGTTGTGAAAAAAATTGTCAAAGCACCTCTCAAATGCTTGCTACGGATTTTTTTTTTTTTTATGACGGATGAACGTTTCCGAGGCAGTGCGTCAACGTGATTGACACAAGTCGTATTTATCTTTTAGCGTGCGGAAATTCGTGTGCAAAGACCTTTAAACAGTAAAATTGTGAAATATTATAACAATTTCATATAAATGTCCAATTACTTCAGTGTCACATGATCAGAAATCATTCTAATATGCTGATTTGGTGCTCAAGAAACTGATGATGATGAAAACAGTTGTGTGGCTTAATAGTCGGAGCAGTCGTGGCCTAATGGTAGAGACTGCTGAACAAAAGGTTGCGGGTTTGATTCTCAATATTGGCAGGAACTGGATGGGTTAAATGAAGAGGACAAATTCAGAGCATGGGTGACCATACTTGGCCTTCACGTCACTTCAATAATTTTGTGGAAACAGTGATGCATTCTTTGATGAATAGAATGATCTTATTCCAAAGAACACGGGATGTGTGATTTACTGCATTAATGAGGCACCTATTTGTACCCTAGTCTTGGAAAGTGGCTTACAAATCACAGCAGCACCTAATTGAGGGCTTGAGGATCTCACCTGCTCAGGAAGCTGTTGAAAGACAGTCGGACTGGGTATCCATACCGGATCATGCGGACCATCTCCAGAACCCCCACATACTGGAGCTGTGAGGACACGTGGAAGCTGTCAAACACATCAGGCTTTCCGCCGTTGTTGGGCCTGACGCACTGGACAAAGTGGGGCGTACACGCTTGCAGTTTACTGGTGATCTCACACAGAGAGTTCTGGAACGAGAGAGAGTGGCAGAAAAAGACAGGTGAAGCTGTTGTTTACATAACGTCCCATACAGACAGATCAGTTTGGCTCAATGACTCTGTTTGCTTCCATTTTTGTAGCTACATGAGTCATGGTGCATCCTCCTCTCACCATCTGTCACTACTTACGAGAAGGCCTAAACAAGAGCAGCACTAACTTTGGGAAAAATCCTGTAGAATTGATTTAAAGATATTTCAGTCAAAAATTAATATTCTGTTATTCCTCATTACATTTTTTTTTTTTTTTTGTGAAACATGTTGAAAACTGTACAGGCCACTCTTTTCCATACAATTAAAAGTAGATAAAATAAAAATAAAACAAAATAAAATAAATGAATCATAAAAGTGCATGTGACTACAATGCGTGGGTTGTTTAGACATTTTGTTTTGTTGCTTTTTTGTCTCTTAAGAACTCAAAAGTCCAGATTCATGTTCACAACTAGAATATGGAAGGGCAACCAGTACAAGTAGCATTGCATTCAAGGTAATTTTTCTTTTTAAATCAGTTTACGCATTCCCATGCTCTTGGCCCTGGCATTGCTAGCACCATGCTCTACTGTTTGAGCTGTAGGAATCAAAGATTTGGAACCAAAGTTGGGAGAGTTAGGTATCATTGAGATACTAATAGTTTTTAATCAATATTTTGGATTAGTTTTTAGTTTTTATATTTTTTGATTTCATTTTAATTTTTAGTCAGTTTTAGTAATTTAATTGTGTTTTTGCCATTTCTATTAGTTACGTTTTTTTTGTTTTTTTAATATATCTATATAGTTTTTCGTATTTTTTTTTTGTTTGTTTTATTAATTTAGTACATCAAGTTAAAACACCTTACCATTCCTTTAAAATGTGTCTAAATGCCTAAAAAAGGCATACCCAAAGTAAACTGCACACTGTTCTGGAACCACTTGGAGTATATGCATGGTTTTAGTCTCTTTGTCTCTTGAAGGTATGTGTACAGCAGGTGGTACAGTGGAACGCTAACAGGTTAAACTAAAATGAAAGAGAAATTTCATCTTGGCAACTAGCTGAAATAGAATAAACATTGAGTAAAATAAAGACAACCTTAAAAAGATTAAAGAAATTTTATTTCAAGTAATCAATGTTTTTTTTATGGTTTTTGTTTAATAACCCTGCTGTGTGCATACAATTCCTGTGAACTATGAGCTCTGGAACGACGATGAAATTGATGAGGAAATATGTCCTGCGCCTGTGTGAATGCATACGTGAAAAAACACCCAAACAAATCACAGTGTGGTTTTTCACCTTCATAGCTCTTTACTAGCTGGCCTCTGTTACACTCACCCCCTAAACCTCACTCCCATCAGGGTCATGGCACCAATGCAACCCCTCCGGTTCCACTCGCACCACTTTCAATGATTCTAATCAGCGTGTCCGTCTCGCTAACATGGATGCTAAAGACCACAGCCTCTAGCATCAGTCGATAACACACCTCGAGGCCTAGGCCTCTGTTACACTCACCCCCCTAAACCTCACTCCGATCCGGGTCACGGCACCAATGTAACCACTTCAGTTCTACTTGCACCGCTGCAGGCGGGATTCGAACCAGTGTCTCAGACATGGGAGGCGGGTTCACTTTCATGGATGCTAAAGACCCCAACCTCTAGCATCAGTCACTAACACACCTCTTGAGGCCAGGAGAGTGAGGTTTTACGTGCACAGCTCTTTACTAGCTGGCTTCTGTTACACTCACCCGCCTAAACCTCACTCCCATCTGGGTCACGGCACCAATGTAACCACTTCAGTTCTACTTGCACCGCTGCAGGCGGGATTCGAACCAGTGTCTCAGGCATGGGAGGCAGGTTCACTTGCATGGATGATGAAGACCGCAGCTTCTAGCATCGGTCGAAACACACCTCGAGGCCAGGAGAGTGATGCATTACTTGCACAGCTCTTTACTAGCTGGCTTCTGTTACACTCACCCGCCTAAACCTCACTCCCATCCGGGTCACGGCACCAATGTAACCACTTCAGTTCTACTTGCATCGCTGCAGGCGGGATTCGAACCAGTGTCTCAGACATGGGAGGCGGGTTCACTTGCATGGATGCTAAAGAACCCAACCTCTAGCATCAGTCACTAACACAGGTCACGGCACCAATGTAACCGCTTCAGTATTACTTGCACCGCTGCAGGCGGGATTCGTTCCAGGGTCTCAGGCATGGGAGGCAGGTTCACTTGCATGGATGATGAAGACCGCAGCTTCTAGCATCGGTCGAAACACACCTCGAGGCCAGGAGAGTGATGCATTACTTGCACAGCTCTTTACTAGCTGGCTTCTGTTACACTCACCCGCCTAAACCTCACTCCCATCCGGGTCACGGCACCAATGTAACCACTTCAGTTCTACTTGCACCACTGCAGTCGGGATTCGAACCAGGGTCTCAGACATGGGAGGCGGGTTCACTTGCATGGATGCTAAAGACCCCAACCTCTAGCATCAGTCACTAACACAGGTCACGGCACCAATGTAACCGCTTCAGTATTACTTGCACCGCTGCAGGCGGGATTCGTTCCAGGGTCTCAGGCATGGGAGGCAGGTTCACTTGCATGGATGATGAAGACCGCAGCTTCTAGCATCGGTCGAAACACACCTCGAGGCCAGGAGAGTGATGCATTACTTGCACAGCTCTTTACTAGCTGGCCTGTTACATACTTTGGGCTTTAAATGGAGCTGAAAAAATATTTATACTGGTAGTGGAAAGTACAATAAAATTTGTAAAAATACTTAATAAACATGATGGATGTGTATAAATGTGTAAATCTGCAGAAGTTTCTGCAGAGCCCTGCACATGCAGATTCAGTGAGGGTGTACTGTACTGTACGAGGTACAAGCTGAAAAAAGCTGGATCTAACTGATGATGTCATAGGTGTATGAGCCTGCGCTGTGTCAGCACGGCCGGCAACAAGCCTGCAATCGTCATGTGACATTTCTACTGACGCCAGCCGACAGAAAGTGATGGAGAAAGACGGCGCCGCAGGCCATAACGCATACAATCAGCCATTCAAAGGAATAAACTAAAAAAGATGCCAATTACGGCTGTTCCATCTTTCCGTGAGGGTGAACGCTAATGAAAAACACATTAGGCTAGATGAAATCCTTCAACAATAATAAATAACATGTCTCTTCTACCGCTCTCGTCTGGGAGCTATTTAGGCGTGGATAAATAACGCATGTGTTTGTGCGAGCGGTGTGCATTGAATGTGCTTTATGATGTGAACAGAGGGCACAGATTAGACAGGAACACTGTGTGCTCTTCTCATAAACCCCTGCATACATCTCCTGCTGCAGAAATGAAATCAGGTCACGTATTGTTAGCGCGTGTGAGCATGAACACATACCTGCATACTACTGGCATGAGAATAAGGTCATGATGAAAGCGCGAACATGTCTGCATGTGTGCAAGAATGTGACGTTATTTTAATAAGGGGGTGTGTTACACAGAAAGATTTACATTGGTAGAAAGGGAGAGGTGTGTGAGCTTATGTTGACAATACCAGGGATGGGAATTGGTGTTTTTACTGGCACTCTAAAGCAAAAAAAAACAAAACAAAAAAAACTGTTTTGTGAAGCATCTAAAGTGCCTTACATCTTAACAGTATAGTGCACATACTAGAGGTGTAACTTTTCTCTGTTTAAAAAAAAAAAAAAAATCAAACCGTAGCGTTCTCCACACATGCTTAGGCACGCACTTGCACCACGGTTCATCTCAAATCTGATGATGAATCTATAATATGGTTTGTTGAAAATAGAAATGTCTGAAAGAGACATACGTTAAAACAGTGATGATCAAAAAGTGTGGACAAAAGTCACTCTTTGTACTTTGAACTTGCTGCGAGTCATTTAAGCCTTGCCCATTTAAACATCCAAGAGTAAGACGTGAAAGAGAAGATTTGTGTCTGCACTTATCCGAAGCGCACACTCGCTTATCTCAGACAGAGTGCAAATACTGAGTTCTCTTACAAGTCTTGCGCTTGAGCAGAAAAATTCACACAAAAGTTATGTCAATGTGCTTGTCTTGCCGAGTATCCTAGAAGAAAATAGTCGGTTATGTCTTAAGTGAACGTATAACAATTGAGAAAGACAACGTATGTACTGGATCGTGCATTATGTCTTAAAGTGACAGCAGCCTAATATTCCTGCTGTGTGTTTGATGTTAATGACAATGAAATCATTCACTGCTCTTGACTGAATAGCATTTGTAACTTCAATGATTAATGTTTATTTAATTTATACAGTGAAGCTAATATGCAGTGTTATTTTATATTTGATTACTTTATTCATTTTATGTTCCTGAAAACTACTGTTAGATACCCGAAACACCTGAAAACAACAGGGCTAAATGCATACCTTAAGAAAAAAAATGAGCTTTACACTACTTTCAAATAAATGACTGCAGATAAAAATATATTATATATGATTACATTGAACACTGATGGAGCAACAGATCGTGTGAAAATAAATCATACAAGTGTTTTTTTTTTTTTTTTTTAAATCTAATAAATGTATGAGGTTGTGAGGGAGCTAAAAGGCTCAAATACTTTAGCTGAAATAATATGTTTTTAATAAAGTCTAGGTTAATATTTGTCCAAAAGAATCACTTTAGCAAAGTTTGTACTATTTTCTGTTTATTTTGATAAATAAAAGAATTCATTTTTGTTCAATAAATATACTGTGATTAAAATATGTTAATACAAAAACTATTGTAAAATAATTATAAAAATTATGAAGGAGATTCCATGAAATTGAATATAGATTTACAAGAGTAAAAATAAATGATAATTCACTATATGATATGACTAATATATATTTTAGATACAATAGATAGATCAAAATATTAAATAATATTCTGCAGAGCCCCTAAAGGGACGTGGTGATGAAAAAAAAAATATATATTTCAATGCTTTTGCATTCTCTCGTAATTATTTGTAAATATTGAATTTTACGATCAATTAAAATTAAAGTTCCCGTCTATGAGATCAGTGATGGTGTGTGTTGAAGTTGCCAGTGAGCTTTTCTCTCCCACAGTAACAGTGAGTCTGCTGTTCATTCACACAGAATCCAATACCATCTACAATGACCCACCCTAATCACTAAAACATCAGCAGGCCAAAATCCTTCCTCCCCACAAACCACACTGGGCCTATGAGACCGGCACAACACTAGAACACTTCTTCTAAAGCCTGTTGTTCAAACCACAAACACATGGGCCTTTGAGATGTCTTCCTGGCAGATCTATAATGTTCCGATGTAAGGCCGATGTAAAAAGCAATAACTTTTTGTGCTGTGAATATGCAGGGGGTTTTTATGAGATCCAATGCTGTTGGAAAGAGGAAGGACTGGAGTACAATGAGCATCTGGATGGGCTGGTTCATATCGGGTCAGGTCTGGGAGCTGGCAGTGGTTCTAATGTGGACTTACCCTGAGCTGCACTGCCGAAGTGACGGGTCCACAGCGCTCCAGCCTCTGCAGGAAGGACATCGCTCCCTTCTTCTTCAGGAGCTGCAGAGGCAAATGAAAAGACTATTACACCATCCATCCATCCATCCATCTTTCCATATTTACCACTCTGGCATCTAAATAAATTCATAAATTTCATTCATGTTCATATGTATTTCTTTTATTATTTTTTACTGTGATCTGATTTTCTTTTTACTTAACCTTATAGAGCCTGACACATTAAATGATAGTTAGAAAAATCTTTTTCTTTCTCTCTTTCTGGAACAGTTGTATATGATATGAACCTTTTATTTACATACATATATATATATTATATATATATATATATATATATATATATATATATATATATATATATATAAATTATATATTTATATATATATATATATATATATATATATATATATATATATATAAATTATATATTTATATATATATAAAAATTATATATATATTATATATATATATATATATATATATAATATATATATATATATATATATATATAAATTATATATTTTTTATATATATTATATATATATATATATATAAAATATATATTTGAGAGAGAGAGAGAGAGAGCTCATAATGAAAGAGGAAAAAAAAACACATTCAATGCAATTTGGTGCAGTTTCTGATATTTATATGGTCAAAAAATAGAATAGAAATTTTGATCCACTTATTTTTTCTTTGCACATTTTGGGATATCGCATAAATGCTGGATGTAAATGCCAAGATGAGCATAAATTCTAAAGATTTGCCTAAAAACGTATGTGCTTATTTATTATCTTATAAGAAGACACATAAACTATGATGGTACAATTTACCGAATAAATCCCTCCATGTGCAAAACAAACAAAAACAAAAAAAAAACATGTGACTTTGGATGTGATTTGATTAACTTCTAAAATTGAAGTCTGTTATCAAAAGGACTTAATACCCTCCCAGAACCGTCTCACATGATCGTGTTCCCAAACACCAGGCATCCGAACGCAAGAGAACATGACAGCGTTTACTGCGCTTCATCTGTGCGCTCTGAGACGCAAGCCTGATGTAGGTAAAAAAAAAAAAAAGACTCACACCAGCTTCCCCTACTGCAGCAACTTCCATTTATATTACAGATATTTTGCGTCTATTTCCCTGGAAGTGACGATTTTATTCTATTGTAGTGATGATTTGTTTATTCATATTGTTTTTAACATGATTTAAATAATCCATTCACACGGATGTAAACGCAGGCGTAGTTCATCACATTAACTGTGAACACACACTAAACGTTTAACATGGAGTCCAGATCTTTTTTATATCCATCTATTATTTTATAACACGTCTTATAATTCACAATCTTTTTGTGAAATGTTTTGATTAAAGCGTTGTTTCTTGACATTAAATGTCACTTACTTTGATATTTTGTTAATGCAATGCATTTTTTTAAGAATGGCTTTAGCCTTAGCAAGGCCACTGTATATCAGGAGAGAGTATGGGAAGGAGGAGATGCACTCTAGACAATTCATCTTCATGCCCTTTAAAGATGATGTTGGCATGGCAACCCATTTGTAAGAGCTATGAATGAATAATGCAAGTGCAAACAAACCAAAACACACACATACCGTAATATACACAGTTTTCTGTATTCTCACCCAATAGGCAAGTACTGACGACACCATTTCTGTTAAAGGGTCACTGAGTCTATGCACTCTCTTTGTCAATAGATCATAATACGAAGCAGCACAAGTCATCCCGATTATCCCGATACAGTATGTCCTGTACTTGAATCTCTACTTGGATCACAGTCATGTCATTTGTGGAAATGGAGTTCAAATGGCTTAATGGATCTAGGTCACTAATACTAAAATACTAAAAGCAGCTAATTTAATTTAAACTACAGGTGACTCAGAAACTGGAAAGTTACCGACATTGTAGTTTTGCTATATCATTATTGTAACCTTTTAACCCTGAAGGCAGACTGTTCTTGGAAATAACGCACTGTAAGTCACTCTAGATTGCAGTGAAGGCAATTTAATTATAGCTAACCTATGACTATGCGTCTGATTCTTTGTCTGTAGTGCATCTGAACATCATGAAACACAGTGAGATTCAAAGATTTTCTTTTCTCATTAGCGAACACTGTGTGGACTAAGATGATACACGCACAGAAATCACTCTAATGTGCCGATTTGATGCTCAAGAAACATTATCAATGTTGAGAACAGTTAAGCTGCTTAATACTTTTGTGGAAAACATTTAGGATTCATTGATGCATGCAAACGTTCAAAAGAACAGCATTTCAATCATGAGAACTCTCGAAATAGTTTTAGCATGTGGCAATGTTAATGTATTTGGCCTTGTGGACTAGAACTGCTACAATGACTATTACTGCTGCAGTGCAAGTATATATGGTGCTACTGCTAATAGATACACTGCTGTGAGCATGTAAGATATGCTGCTGCTGCATTAAATCCTGTAGCAGATCTAGACAGGTGGAGCTGGGGGAGGTGGAGGGTTTCAGAGGATCTCTGATAACACACTGCAGGTCTGCCCTACAGCAAAAACACTGAACCAGACTATTTAAATGTTGAGCAAGCAATCTCATTGGCTGCGGGATCAGCAGAGGCCAATCAGCTTGTTCCATGTAGTTATGTATCTATGATTGCATGTAAAGGACATATCAGCCTAGAGTTTCATGACTAATCTAGATACTTATTTGAAACGGAATGAATGTATTCTGCATTCATCTTTCTCATCTTACAGATTAGTTTGTGGGTTCAGTTCGTATGCCGTAACACACATACTGATCAAAATATGCTTTAAAATGCACTTGGATAAAATCGTCTAGCAAATGTATAAATGCAAATATTTAAAAAAAAACAAAGTACCATAATAATACCAAGACAGAGCAATTTCAGGCCTGTTTCGCTTGTTCTCCCAGAACTGATCTGCTGACATAAGACAAACATGTTGGGGCAACTATCTGTTCTTTTCCAGTACAACTGGTGTCAGAATCAAAATATATTTTCCCAAGTGTCATATTAAAGCAATTAAAGGTGATATAATATTGTTTTAAAAACAAAACTGGTTCAAACTGTGCAGTGAAAAAAAAGGAACAATTTGTTTTTCTTCAGTCAAACAGCTGTTCTGGTGGAAAAAGCCAAAAAGGACAGACATTGATGACACGGCTCAGTCATTTAGCTACTCAGTAGGAAAGAAAATGATTATATTTCACAGAAAACTGCTGGTTTAAATCAAAATCTCTTCGGGGTGCCCAGATTCCCAGAAAACACCACCACCACCACCACCACCACGCTAAATCTCCTCGTTTTCAGGACACACAATAAAATGAAGTAAAATAAAATCTGCCTCAACTTTTTAATTTCTCTCGTCAAAAGTCAAACCAAAACCAACCAAACCACTCATTTGTAATTTTCTGTTTCAAGCTGCATTAGGATCTCATCATGTTACTTTATAGTACTGTCCCAGTCACTCTATGGGAACTGGATTACTACTTATGTTAGAGTGTAACCAAGGTATGTGGGTAACGTACTGGTGTCTCACATTAAACTTTGCCAGTCAGACAGCTTATACACACACAATGACACACGCACACACACGGCACTGACCTGACTACAGACAGAAGAAAAGGAAAAGGAGAGATGACACATACAATTAAAAGACAGAGACAACTGAAGAAAAGAAAAGAAAGCAAGGGTCAAATATGATTGATAAAATGCGGTATTATAGGGTGAATCTCATTAAACATCTCAAGAACATGTAAGGGTCATATTTTATCAATAAGACATTTTATTTTGCATAAAGAAAATGAAGGATATTTTTTTGACCATAGTTTGCTTTGATCAAAATATGATGAATCACAATATTGAAACGGCAATTCAACCTAAAAATGTAATATATTAAAAAACCTGACTTACAATAACCCAGTAAATACAGACTTTACAAAACGAAAGGTACTTCATCTAATTTTGTTTAGAATTTGATGAATGCAAAAAATAAGTTTATTCATAATGACTAAAACAGGGGTATAAATTCTATACAAAACACGCCATGGGTGAGAGATAAAAAGACATTTTGAATTTTTTTTTCCAATTCTTTAAAGGATTAGTTCACTTCAAAATGAAAACGACCCCAAGCTTTACTCATCCTAAAGCCATCCTATGTGTATATGACTTTCGATCACAAACACGATCAGAGATATATTAATAAATATCCTGACGCATCCAAGCTTTATAATAGCAGTGAATGGGAAACAATGAGTATGAAGCTCAAGAAAGAGTATCCGTCTATCATAAATATACTCCACACGGCTCCGAGGGGTTAATAAAGGAAGCGAAGTGATGCATTTGTGAGCGAAAAATATCCAAATTTAAAGCTATGAAGTAAAACATCTAGCTTCCGTCAGACTGCCTTACGTAATCAACTTGCGAAGGAAGTGTAAAACTCTGGGAGTTCAAAATACATCCACCTTCCTTATTCAATAAGGTCAGTCTGGCAGAAGCTAGATATTTTACTTTAAAACTCGTTAAATCTAGACATTTTTCTTACACAAATGCATCATCCCCGGAGCCGTGTGGAGTGCTTTTATGATGGGTGGATGCTCTTTCTTGAGCTTCATACTCATCGTTTGACATTAGAGTTAATCAGAGTTAAATTCATAAATATCCTGACGCATCCAAGCTTTATAATAGCAGTGAATGGGAAACAATGAGTATGAAGCTCAAGAAAGAGCATCCGTCTATCATAAATATACTCCACACGGCTCCGAGGGGTTAATAAAGGAAGCGAAGTGATGCATTTGTGAGCGAAAAATATCCAAATTTAAAGCTATGAAGTAAAACATCTAGCTTCCGTCAGACCGCCTTACGTAATCAACTTGCGAAGGAAGTGTAAAACTCTGGGAGTTCAAAATACATCCACCTTCCTTATTCAATAAGGTCAGTCTGGCAGAAGCTAGATATTTTACTTTAAAACTCGTTAAATATAGACATTTTTCTTACACACATGCATCACCCCCGGAGCCGTGTGGAGTGCTTTTATGATGGCTGGATGCTCTTTCTTGAGCTTCATACTCATCGTTTGACATTAGAGTTAATCAGAGTTAAATTCATAAATATCCTGACGCATCCAAGCTTTATAAAGGCATATACATATAGCATGGCTTGAGGGTGAGTAAAGCTTGGGGTCATTTTCATTTTAAAGTGAACTAATCCTTTAAGTTGTTCCCTTGGATGGGTTAAATTGCGGACACATTTTATTAATTAATTCCCTTGTTTAGCTAAATTTAAATAAAACAAGCGAACAAATTAGGACAGTATGGCCATAACTTATCTGAAAGGGGACGGACGGACACACACACACAAAAGAGCCTGGCAACAAAATGTGCATGTATATATTTGTATATATATGAATATTTTTTTTTTGAGATTCACCCTAGAAGTCAGCTCAGAACTAATTGCCGTGACAGAGTAAAATGAGAGGCTGACAGCAGATCGCTGAAATACAAACTGAGTCTGAGAGAAAAACAGACTGCGAGTAGAAAAGGGAGGAGGGTGATTGAGAACTGCAGCAGAGACAGAGCTGTGTGAAGAGCAAACACCCCAAGTGACGCATTTGTGTGTGTTTGTTTCTGGTGTGACGTGAGCGGTTAAAAAACCTTTTAACAGTGAATGATGTTTTCTCTGAATGGGATATCTGACTGTGAAAAGCTGATCAATGGACAGAATTTATTTGGGGTAATTTGGGTCACTTCCTAGCACAGGCTCGATAAGCTAAAAATAAAACCGCTCAGGAAAAAGGCACGGTTTGTTCTGGCTTGTCTGGTCATGGACTATGTCCGATTGTTTGTGGAAGAGCCATGTGGTGTATGATCATCACAGTGTGTGATTGTGGAGCATTGTGAAGTCTCACTGAGTACAAACATGATGCTAGTTCAGAAACACGTCATCGTGGATGGAGGGAAGCCCACGTACACGCGACACATACGCTCAGACAAACAGTGATGTGGCCAAATGACGCACAACAAAGTACTGGTTATTTCTATTGTTGAATATTCCAAGCAACACTAAGTATTTTAGCAGCCAAACAACTCCCATTAAATACAATTTAAAATTTTCTCCATTCTTTCAACGGATCATTATTGTTTTTGTCACAATAAAAGCAAACAAACAAATAAAACATAAATATTTTATATATATTTATTTATTGCTTTTAATAAATAAATCATATTTTTATATAATTTTCTAAGATATTATAAAGATTATTTAAACATATTTTTTTATAACAACATGTTTTTAAGAAATTTATAAAATATGTATTTGAACAAAAACAAATAAATCAATAAAGTACTTTGGAAAAATGATGTTAAAAGAACAAATAAATAAATACATAAATATTTTACTTTTTGGTTTTATTCATTGTTTTAATAACTAATTATTTAAAATAATTTATAAAATATTTATTTAATCATATATTTAAATAAAAACTAAATTAATAGATAAACAAATAAAATGCATATTTTAAATATTTAAATAAATAAATAAATACAAGTATTTATACATTTATAAAAATATGAATTTCTTTTATTTAAAGAAAAAAATAACAAAGAAACAAACAAATAAAAATATTTCGCAAATACACATGTTAAAAAAAAAAAAAAATGAAACCGTGTCAATAGGCTTTGCAGCTATCGCACTTTTTGTATTTAGGTACCTTGTTCAGTTCCACATATTTCTTGGCATCTCTGGCAGGATTTAGTGTAGTGCTCTTGTTAAGTAAAGTGCCTTTGGGCCCGCGAAGTTTCATCCGCTGGTGGTGGGGAACCAATGAGCCCGTCTGAGTCAGCTTACACTGGAACATTTGATGGATGAGCACGTTCTCACTTGCTGCTCAGGGGGGAAGAGAGAGAGAGATGGAGAGAGAAAATAAACACAAGGCTACACACATTTGGAGCTTAATTACGCCAGGCGCCAGAGCTAATTGTCTCCCCTCATTTACACCCTCACAAACAACATAACAGCACCCTGTTCAATTCTCAACGTGTGCACGTGCTCCTGAATCCTGCCTCATGTTGACCCCTGACCTACTTAACATGGGGTAGAGGAGGTGGTATATGAAGCAAGTGTGAATGCCAAGACTTATAGAATCAGAATCAGGAATCAGGCATGAATGTTATGATCATAGTTCACATGTCCACAATGTTGTCGTGACTAGATTCCATTAACTTGCAACCACTTAAGCGACTGATTTTGTTCGCTTTACATTTGTCTCATACACATAACACTCCTCAGCGCACAAAGGGCTTCACTACTGATTTCAACAGACTAGAGTTAGAATGTTGCAAAGCTACCGACTGATACTCCAGTAAGCGCTGCAAAATGACGTATTGGTTAAAATAGTCTATACTTCACTATGAAGAACGGCACTATTAATCAACATTTCTCTCCAATTGTTGGATTATCCTTGTTGGATCATTTTTTATTGAATTTTTTTAACACTTTTATTCAGCCAGGGTGCATTAAATTGAACAAAAGTGACCGTGAATATTTCTATTTCACATCAATTCGGATCTTTTCTATTCACCAAACAATGCTGGAATTTCATGTCACACTGAAGACTGGACAAACGACGCTGAAAATTTGCCATCGCAGGAATGAATTATGTTTTAAACTACACTAAAATAGAAAACAGCTGTTGTGTAATAATATTTAACAATATTACCGTTTTTACTGTATTTATGATCAAATAAATAAATAAACATAAGAGAACTTCTTTCAAAAACAAATCTTGCTAACCCAAACAGTAGTGCATGAAAAAGTGATTTCAATCCAAGTGTTATGTCGCTTATTAAGACAATGTATTTTATAGTAACAATGATGTAACATGGTCCGTTTTCTTTTTTTTGACCATATACAGCTTGACAATAAAAAAAAAAAAAAACGACCAATCCTTACTTTTCAAAACAAACAAGATGTTTTGGGGCAGAACATCCTTGTTCTTGTCCAATGAGCCCGTCAGATCATAGGTCATCTGCAATAAAGGACACACAAACACACATGAGTTCAGAGCTAATAATAGTCCTCACTCTCAGCATGACATAGCGTGTTGACTCTCTGGAGGGCTTCTCGGAAGTGTGTGACTATGGGTTTGTGTTTGTGTGCGAGTCCTCGGCTGAGCGCATGACCATGAACTCAGCATGTGCATGTGTGAACTCGCAGTTTCCCGTAACCCACCTTGCCGGCGTAGTGAGTGACGGTAAACGATGGCCCCTGGTCTTTGGGCGGGGGGTTCCCGTTGCCGTCTTTGGTTGTGAGGGAGACGGCGTCCGTACAGGAGGAATCCAGCTGTATCTGCAGTCGCTTATAAAGGTTGACTTCACATGGCCTGAGGGATTGACTCTCCTCATCAATGATGCACAGCAAACCCTGAGGCTTCTGTAACACACACACACACACAGAGTTACACTGAGGGCTGTTGCTGTAAAATGAAAAAGAAATAATGTACAGTAGAATGGGCAATGGAGCAAAATAAGCCCAAAGATGATCAAAAATATTTGCCTGAAGGGGTTTATTTAATGATAACGACCAGCTAGCTGTACATTTTCCTGCTTATTACACAGCTATTTCAAAATGAAATACGAGTAGAAACTATTTTGTTATGCAATTAATAGACTATAGAGTGCTATAAGAGACATGAAACCATAGCACAGCAATCTGGGACAACATAGCATTCAGTGGCAATTATAATAATAAAACAAAATATCTAAGTGCAGAATGAAAGGACTGACCAAACAGAATAAAGTATTCCAGAGGGCAGAAATAATATTCTACAGTGTCAGAACTGCTGAAATTATTATGATACCACAAATATACACCGCTGAGAGTGTTATTTTTCCCTATTGTCAAATGATTCAGAAAAATGCCCTACATAAACAAGAACTGCATGAACATCTTGTATGTTCTTTGAAAAGTATGATAACGTTGCTGTGCTTTTTTTTTTTTTTTTTTTTTTTTACAAACTACTGTGGTAAAATGGGTAGATGACATCAAATGGTTTGGCATGACACTTTATCTAATACTAGTATGTGTAATTCACTATTACCGCATTTTTCGAATTATTTTATTATAGTTTATATGTATTCGCATGCAGATTCTTAATTAATATTAATTAACGGATTCCAATATTACTATATTTCTATAATCCCCACTTAAAATGAACTAGTATAATACAAAAAAAACAAACAAAAACAAAGCACTGCGACGCAACAAAACGAAAATACTAAAACAAAACAAGAAAAAACAACAAATCAAAACCGAATAAGCAAATGCGGAACAGTTGCAGGATTTAAGAACTTCCCGTAATACAAATATATAAATTTCAACCTAAAATCTTGATTTAAAAAAAAAAAATATGAATGAACGAACAATAATAACAACAAATTTGACAGACTTCATGTAGCTGTTTACGACGCATGAATTGGACTGCTGTAAATCCCCCTCAGACGTACACAGAATATATGTAGTGAGGTAGAGCACAAATGTGTGTGTGTGTGGCAGAATGTGCTTATGTGTGTAAACTGCTGTGTCATTTGGTCTCAGCCAAAGGGAGAAGTCATTTCATGACTCGTAAAATGGTCACATCTGACAAACGGCTAATAGAGTCATAGTCTAAAAGATGGGCTTTATCACATCTTTGCGACACCTAAGGGAATTCAACACCCCAGGATGCGCGTTAGCCTTTATAAAAGAGTTCGCCAACACATGCGTTACTGAGTCAGTAAACGGAGAGACGGAAGCACCAGCAATTAAAGAGACAACAGAGGGGCTCTTGTACAGGGTCAACAGCCTCAGGGTGGGGGAAAAAGCTTTACAGCTGTCTGTAGAACGTCGTTCCTCTCCTTCCTTCCCTCCCCAGCTCTCGGAAAGCCGCTCCGACTGTTTACCTGGAAGAAGAAGTCCAGCACCGCTGCCTGGTTGCCGAGGGAGCGTAGCGTCTCCATGGCGACCCCCTCCTGCAGACATTCCTGCTGTTCTTGCTGGAAGAGCACCTCTGCCGTGTATTGCCGGATCCGCTCATTTACCATGTTAATGCACAGCTACAGACAGAAAAAAAAAAAAATGAGAAAAAACCCTTTGTTAAGCCTCTGTTCTCACTTATACACTTTCATTAAAGAATTGATCAATTAGGTCATTTTTCATGTTAATGTACATCTTTGTTGACACATGCTCACAAATAAAGGCCCTCATCAAGCTCATAAATGGCCAATTTAGCCAAATACAGTTGACCATGTCCCTCCTTAACTATGGACATTTTTGCACTCGAAAATGAATAAATAAATAAATAATATATAAGAGTATTATTTACTTGGTTTACTGGTCTACTTGCAGTGGATATTCAGAATAATTCTGTCAATTTCCCAGAAGTAATTCCACCACATCATTGTGGATTTTTATTGATTTAATTTTAGCTTTTGTAAAATTTGACAAATGTACAGCTTGACTAGAAATGACACCCTTTTTTTTCTTCCCACATTGCATGTCTTCTCTTCTGTCTCAAAGCTACTGTACTTAAAGACAAAAGAGTCAGTTAAGAGCTTATTCATAAATAAATAAATGGGACATATTGGCAAAACATATACAGTACATTTGCAATTCAGAATCAAAGTATCTGGGGAAAAAAAATGTTTACATGGATAATTTCTTTTCATGCTTTAGGGTACATTTACACGACAAGAATGTACTGAAAACGGAAAAAGGTTACAGACGACAACGTTGTCAAAACGATCCCCATTCACAAGGATCCGCAAAAACGTCTAAATCATTCAAATTATATAAAAGATGGTCATTGGAAGCAAGCGCGTGTTTTATCAGGCAAAATAAAGCTTACACATATGAAGTATATTTAGCATTCCATATATTTTCCACACAATTCCTATATGACAGGCGGCTATATCTGAACACAAAGAGACGGCATGCGCGTTCATTAGCTCTTCGTCAGGGCTCTTAACAAACATGGCTGTAATAAGCGTTCCACCTTAACCCCTCACACTCACTCACAGTTACACACACTTCAGTGAGCAGGTTTATTCCAGGAATTCATCCTAACATTCTAGTTATTGGACTCATTTATATAATTTATCACCGTAACCCTGTCGCGATGAAACTTAAAAACAAGGAACCCTAATGGAAGGGAGTCCAAAAAGCCAAAGCGGGAACCACAGTGTGAATAAGACGCATACGAAGCACTTAACACTACGCAGGAACCCATATAAGCTTTTGTGGACAAAATGTACAAATTCTGATGGAAAAAAAGAGTAGATGTGGCTTTTCCCAAAGAAAAGAATTCCTCAGCCATTCTTCAACTTCAAACCATCTGGCTGTTGATTTAAGATATGTTTTTCATAGCTCGCTCAAAAGATCTCAGGTCATATATGATCGAGCGGTTCTCATTTTGCCGATCAAAAGTGCACTGGAGGGAAGTATACGGCACGGCTGCATCAACATAGGCGTCTTCCAAGTTTAATGTGGCAACACACACTGGATGAAGGACAAACAGCAACAGTGGAAGCAATGGAGAGGAAAGAAAACAAGCGTTTTAGAAAAGCTCATCAACTTCTCATCATGAGGTTTTACAGCACTACGGGATGTCATAGGGAAGACTGCCCAAGCGCTGACAAAAATTCAGCACACATCAGGAAAGGAAACAGATCAGAGCAGGGATGAAGAGCTTGGAGAAATAGAGGGAGAATTCCAGAGCACTGAGCTTTTTTGCTCATCCATGGAGAAAAGATCTCGAGTGTGAGACTCCAGAGGAACAACTTCCCAACACAAGACGACCAGAGAAGTTACAACATTGTCTTAAAGGGTTAGTTCACGCAACATTCATTAATTCCTCACCCTCATGTCCTTCTACACCCGTAAGACCGTTGCTCGTCTTCAGAACACAAATGAAGATATTTTTGATGAAATCTGATGGCTCATTGAGTCTCTATTGACAGCAAGACAATCAACACTTTCACATGCCCAGAAAGAAACTAAAAACATATTTAAATCAGTTCATGCGAGTACAGTGGTTCAACCATAATATTATAAAGCAAAAAAAACTAAATAACGACTTTTAAGCAATATCCAGTGATGGCCGATGTCAAAACACTGCTTCAAAGCTTTACGAATCTTTTCTACGTCATAAGCGTTTCTCAATTTCAGTAGTTCACGTTATTTTGGCAGTTTGAGACGTGAACCGAAGGTCTTACGGGAGTAGAACGACATGAGGGTGAGTAATAAATGACAGAATTTTTGGGCAGTATTATTAAGTTTCATTTTTGTGTGAACTAACCCTTAAAAACCCTTCCAGCTACACAGTTAGACACAGCCAGAACACTGACTTTCACATTTTGATTTTCTTTAGGCAGGAAGAGACCATCTGATGGTCCGGTAAAACGATCGGTCACAGTTCTGTTTTGTTTTGAAGTGCTGCACCCTTGTGCTTTGTTGAAAATCCTTTACCTAATTAGCTGTTCCATGTCAAAAAATGGCAGGCCTTATCCATTGCTTGTAAATCTCTCATTGTGCTACATTATCACCAAATACTGCATTCAGTCCATTTGTTTTCCTTCAGTTAGTTAAATGATTTATCGCAGGTCTCATTGATCAGAGCTTATGTATCTGTGTTTGAGTGAAAACCTGAAAAGAAATCAGCACAGTTTGAAAGAAAACGTTAATAAAATAACCGATTACAATATTTGGCAATTACATAGCATAAGAGATTTATAAGCCATATTTTGTAGGCCAGTCAACACCACAAATGTAACACACTCAAACCCCCACCCCAAAAATGCAGTAAAACAAACAAACAAACAAACAAACAAACAAAAAAAAAGAATAAATAAATAAAAATGAAATAAAATTGATTGCCTGTTTGTGGAAATTCAGTAAGTTTTCGTCCAATGCGACAATATTAACTGGCCGAGACACAACATAAGGGTTAAGTGCGAGTGAATCTAAAAATCGGCGATATACAAAATAATCCCTCAGTGTGGAATAGAAACATGATATCAAAATGTCACTACACAAATATTGCGTGTAAATGAATTCACTTTAATTGTATTATTGGAATTCATATAGAAACAAATAATAATAATAATAATAATAACTAGAACGTACATTTCCTGAAGGAAATGTGATTGGTGCTTGCAGTGGCAAAATTCGGCCCTCGGTTGCTAGGGTGTTGCTAGGCGGTTGGTAGTTGTCACAGATAGTTACCATGGAATTTTTATAGAGTTCTTGGCATGTTCTCAGCCCACTTTAGCACTTAGCTATTGAGTATTAGCATGTAGCTATTCACTGCTAGCATGTGTAGCATGCATGTAGTTGGAAGTCCAGTTTGCTAGCATGAGACAAAAGACCCAACAACCATGTCTGTACGATGTTCTGATCCAGAGATATAGGTCTTGCTAAACAGTTGCTAGGGTACTTTGTTTGGTTTCTAGGGAGTGGCTTGGCAGCTGCCAGTGATGATCCTCCAAAGTCTGCCTTCCAGTATGAATGATAAAAACCAACCCTATGACGTTCATATTTGAAAATATCCCTCTTTGGGTTTGGTTGCTAGGGTGCACTAAATGGTTGCTAAGGAATGTCTAGGCAGTTAACAGGCTTAAACTAATAGACTGCATGTGTGCCCATATCAAAAGAGCCGTACTCACGTGTCTCTATGATGTTCTGAATCATTTAAATCCATCTCGTCCATTTTTCAATGGAAGTCAATGGGACTTTTGTTGCTAGGGTGCTCTAAATGGTTGCTAGGGTATGGCTAGGCAGTTAACAGGCTTAAACTAATAGACTGCATGTGTGCCCATATCAAAAGAGCCGTACTCACGTGTCTCTATGATGTTCTGAATCATTTAAATCCATCTCGTCCATTTTTCAATGGAAGTCAATGGGACTTTTGTTGCTAGGGTGCTCTAAATGGTTGCTAGGGTATGGCTAGGCAGTTAACAGGCTTAAACTAATAGACTGCATGTGTGCCCATATCAAAAGAGCCGTACTCACGTGTCTCTACGATGTTCTGAATCATTTAAATCCATCTCGTCCATTTTTCAATGGAAGTCAATGGGACTTTTGTTGCTAGGGTGCTCTAAATGGTTGCTAGGGTATGGCTAGGCAGTTAACAGGCTTAAACTAATAGACTGCATGTGTGCCCATATCAAAAGAGCCGTACTCACGTGTCTCTATGATGTTCTGAATCATTTAAATCCATCTCGTCCATTTTTCAATGGAAGTCAATGGGACTTTTGTTGCTAGGGTGCTCTAAATGGTTGCTAGGGTATGGCTAGGCAGTTAACAGGCTTAAACTAATAGACTGCATGTGTGCCCATATCAAAAGAGCCGTACTCACGTGTCTCTATGATGTTCTGAATCATTTAAATCCATCTCGTCCATTTTTCAATGGAAGTCAATGGGACTTTTGTTGCTAGGGTGCTCTAAATGGTTGCTAGGGTATGGCTAGGCAGTTAACAGGCTTAAACTAATAGACTGCATGTGTGCCCATATCAAAAGAGCCGTACTCACGTGTCTCTATGATGTTCTGAATCATTTAAATCCGTCTCGTCCATTTTTCAATGGAAGTCAATGGGACTTTTGTTGCTAGGGTGCTCTAAATGGTTGCTAGGGTATGGCTAGGCAGTTAACAGGCTTAAACTAATAGACTGCATGTGTGCCCAAATGAAAAATTCCAAAGTCCCGTGTCTATTTGATGTTTTGATTCATTTAAATCCATCTCATCTATTTTTCAATGCAAAGTCAATGGGACTTTTTTCGCCGCTTTTTTCGTCCGCTGTACGAACGTCGTTGGTCCGATCGCTTATAAAAGTCATAGCACACCTCTCCTCCATGAGCCAGTCGATTTGACACCTCATTCATGGGTCTAGGACAAACGGTGCGGGACGAGTTACGCGCCAAAGTTTTGTCCGGCACAATAACAAGATTGATGCTTGCCTTAGGCCAGCACCAATAATAATAAATATTAAAAAAAGATTTCGAATTAGACTATAAAAGTCAAATTTATTTATGCGTTTTCTCTTTTTATGAAAAGGAATCACACTCAAAATATGAGTGTAGGGAGGCGTTGAGAGAGTTTGTGACCATAACTGTACAAGAAGAACTTACACTTAATATTCAACAATATTATTGTTGACTGCACTTGAGCTGAGCTGGAAGCTGACATCGCCGTTTTCTACGGAACGGCTTTATAGATGAAATTAACTAATTAATAATTGATGTTCTACAATGGAACATTATCAACACTGAACTGACTTCAGCTGAACAATGGCACTATTGTCACGTGGTGGCTGTGTATAAACGCACAACGACGAAGGAGATTATATAAACAGGAAAACTTTTAATAAACCGAACAGGTAGATCCACTGGAAACAGGGGAACACAACCAAAGCATAGACGTACAATACCAGACAATGAGGATAACACAGCACTGAACTTAAATACACAGAGAACATGGGGATGACGAGATAAGTGATTGGGAACAGCTGTGGTGATGAGATTAGTGTCCATGGAAACAGATTGTGGCGGGAACTTCAAACAAAGGAACATGTGACTATGAAAATGACAATGGTGATCAGGTGACACGAGGTGTGACAACTGTAGGTTTCAAAGCAGATGACTGTAAAATATATTCTATCATGCATAAAGCAATATATAAAGGTGACTTTACTTGACTTATTGTTGATCGACACTTCCCGCATACTGGGAGTCTAACAACAGTCTTCATTTCGAATCCAAAAAACTCTGCCGGGATGACTTTTCTCAGGTGTGGGAGAAGCTCTGGATTATTTAAAATACCAGATTATTAAGTATAGTATGAACATATCATCAATATTTAATGTTCTAAACATCACGGCTATCTTCAATGCCAGTAGATTGTGACACGACTATTGCGGATCAAAACATTCAATAGTGGTTTCAGTGATTCGATATTTATAAAAAAAAACAGAAGAAATGAGTGAAAAGTTTTTGCAGACTTCAGGTTTTCGTTCCAACCCAATCTCATACTTATGTCGTTATACCGACTGGGCATTGAATACCTAGATGGCGCTCCTTAAACACAGTCACTCGCTCCTTATTTGCATTTTCTCTCATTCTTGTGACCTTGAAAGTTCAAGAACTGTAAATCTCTTTTGACATGAGGATTAAAGGTGTATACTATTTAGGAGACAAGCAATCGGCATCTCGCTGCCTCGTAAGCATTCCTCCAACCTGTCACCAACACAAGGAGATCTCCCAGGGGATTGTGGGTAAGCACTTCTCGCATCTCTTCTAGCACCAGACCTGATTTACACCTGGTCCAACACTGTCAAGGAAGATATCCAGGAATGGCGCGCACACACACGGACATACACACGCCTACCTGTCTACCTCTCAACAGATGTCGAGATGGATATCTGGAGAACAGATCCACTCACAGACACAAATAAAGACCCTCATCTAGATGGGGACAGACCCTCAAAAATAAATGTTCATCAAGACGGACTTCTTTCTTCTCTGTGACAAGCGGGCATCTTAAATCAAAAGTGGCACAGCTTGTGTACAGGGGTAACCGCAGTATTTATGCTTTCTGTATGCACCATCTACTGTCAGCTTTTTCACTTTGGTCTGAACAGACAAATCAAAATTGAACTGACTTTTGTGCAGAAGACTTGTGTTGGTGTGAACAGGCATTAAGCTTGTCTCATCATGCCATACTTTGCTCTATGGGCCCTATGATTCCCATGATGAGGAAAATGAGGACGGGATTGCTGAATTAACATACTACACATGTGTCTTCTACAGCATGCTTGTATAATAATAATAATAATAATAATCATCATAATAGTAATAATGATTATTGAAATTAAGGAATATTACAATTTTCTGTTGATGTTTTAATTTTAACTGTAAACCTCCACACCAAAAAATAAGGAATTATTAAAATTTCATTTTATTTATATTTTTAAAAAAAATTATGAATGTTTAATGCATTTATTTTACTACAACAGATGTATTAAATCAAACTATAGAATCCATAAAAAAAAAAAAAAAAACTGAATTTTAGGGGGAAAAAAAAGTCGTAGGGCCCCCACTGTTTAGATTTGATTATTAAAATTTTATTAAACCAATACAACCAAATCTGGAAAAATTAAAATAGAAAACAAAGAATTTCTTTTGGGGGGTCTAAAAATGGTTTTGAACACTATCTGACCAGCCAGGACCAGCTAAGGCCAGCAAACCAACTTGGGCTGGTTTAAGCAGGGTACAGTGTTCTCATGAAGATCTCTTTATATGCGGGATCAATCAGCAGTTTTAGTAGTTGGAGATGGATGACCAGCTTAGAAAGAAGCAGCTATTTATTAACCATTAGCACACAGCACCCCTAATTTACCTCATGCATCCACCCTAAAGAGTCTATGACAACAATGACATTGGATGGCGCCAAATCCAGGCTGATGGTTAATGGGTCAAAACCAAGTGTGCACAGAGACTTCTTTGTGTCTGGAGCCAAGGGTTCAGCTGAGGAGAAAACACCCACCCCTCAAACGTCAACCTCATCTGCCCAGTATAAAAACACAGCTCCACAGTAGACACGGTTCTGGGCAGGGGGGCGGCGGTGCACACGTGGCGTCTTAGCCTTCAGTCAGACATGCGTCTCTCTCCAAAATACTACAATAACAACTCAGGGTCTTGACAGCAGCTGCAGCAGCAGCTTTATTTCACACTAATCTTTTGATATAATATATATGAATGTATATAATATACTCAGCCATGTGCCTGGGTCTGGCTCCAGGCTTCCTGTTAAAAATGAAACAGCTCTGTACAGTATGGCCGCAAATAGTTTCACAACGTTGAATTATCACTCTGTTTTGACCAATCAGAAATATCTGGGAGTTAAAAAAAAAATAGTTTTTTGACTACATGGCAGCTGTAGGCACCATCCCAATTCATGATTAGAACACTGTACATGTATAACTAGAAATAGCTGCTTATTTAATAAGCATACATAGTAAGTTTATACTACAGTGATATAATAAATTCTGAAGTATTTATTATTCATATTAAATCCATTCATATTATATTTTCTCTGCATAAAGAGTTCTGTAGCAATGAGTCCTTAAACCTGGAAATGAGCTTGATTTTGCATCGTCCTAAAGTCAATGCATTTTCTTTTTTTCTTCTTGGTTAAATGCCTGAAATAAGGTCTAGAGCTGCACAATTAACTTTTAAAATATTGTGACCTCGATTCAAACACCAATGACAACTTATTTATTATTAAATAACTACAATCCGGCTGTCTTTTAAACCTTTCAAATCTGAATTGGCACTGCTGCTGACCTAGAGAGAGTAGTTGTCATGTATAGGTATGGAAACAGCTTCAACCACACAGTATCATTAGTTCTGTTACAATAATTCAAATTATCAGTGATACTGGGATAAAAGGTTACAGTTTGGGCATAAACACTACTGTCTACGGTAACAAAGTAGAGAAATTCCCAATTTGAATCCAACTTCACGGTCCGAATAAAGACTAAATCAATTACATCATTACAGTAGGTGGCAACAAGTTATGGTTAAAAAAAAAATAAATTGTCATTCATTCAGAAATTGCAGAAATTCCAATAATTAAACAAGTGAAGTCTTTGAGTGAGTCATTGAATCATTCAATCAAATATATACACACACACACACACATATATATGTGTGTGTGTATATATATATATATATATATATATATATATATATATATATATATATATATATATATATTTTTTTTTTTTTTTAAATAATGAATTCAAATTAATACCATTTTAAATAGACTGCAATAGAATAGCAATTCACATTTTGTCAGAACCTCTTGTAAATTACGTTATTTTGTTTAGTTGCTTATCCTGGATAACAGGAAAATTGTGATTCTAAAAAAAAATAACAATAATAATAATTCTCAATTTATCCAGAATCATGCAGCTCCATGTTAACACAAGCTCGATACAGTTCATGTTCTATTCTACAATTTAAAACACATAAGTAATACCCCTGTGTTGTTTTAAGCTTTTAAGTGTCATTAAAAAGGTGGTCATCAGGGATATTAAACGCCATGATGCTGAACAGGAAAACTCTTCTACTCACTAGTCCAGTTGTGTTTATACTGGTACTCTTGCAATGTATTTTAAGTCAAACTTTACGAATAGATTTTAAACAACGATGCTGTAAGATTAACGGTGGTGACGTTGAAGTCATGCGACCGTGATTTAGTTTTTTTACGGCTTAACTTTAGCTTTTCGTTTTTCATGAACAAAATGTGTAAGAATCAAACATGTGTTGTTCACAGAGTTTATTTTCTGCAATAATCCAAAAGTCAATGGAAAAATCCTATTGGCTTTTTGTTGAGGGAACCAGGGTTAACCTCCAAGTGTGCGTCATCACCGCAATTTTTGAGCTTGTTGTAATGCATTGTGGTATTGCCTTCATTGTGACATGTAATGCAGCATGAAAGCAGATTAGTTGTTAAGTTTAGGAACAGCTTTTACATCAGGAGCACGCTCGTGGTGATGACGCGAAACAAAACAAACTGTGATTGGTTGCATTACACGAACTCACACTTGACTCGTATTAACTAATTTTGGTCCATTTAGAATTGTTAAATCGAACCAAAGGAAGAAGAAAAATCGCAACATTGTAACAATCCTCGTTTCAGAATAAAGCAGAGAACGTACAGGTGTGAAAATACCCCAAGTAACCTCAGCCCTTTAAAATATGGTCAGCTCACACAGTTGTGGAACAGAGCTATAAAGTTAGCATGAACAGAGTTAGAACAACTACCTCTCAATTAGAGTGAAATACTCTGTGGTGGGAGAAATAAATAAATAAATAAATAAATAAACAGCAGAGGAACATCCTGTCTATCATTAAGTCTAAAAAAGCCATAGCCCGAGGCAGGAACATGCTGCGAGATAGGTCACTGCTTTCCGCTGTACGGAAAACGGAATCATGAGCATGATGCCTTGATTCCCACTAGTCTGGGGCTCATTGGCTGCTCCATACCAAACCCAGTGCAGTCCAGCAGAAGGTTTAGGAGACCCAGACTCTACAGTGAGAAGCTTGTGTTCTTCAAAGGCAATTAGACAGGTGGTTATAATATAAGCCTCAGTTGTAGGACATTATAATGATATGACAGACCATTTCAAAAGGTCACAATCAGAAGTTAAGTGTAATTATCATTATCATCATCATCATCATATCTGTACTGTCTCTACCTACCTGTTCATAACCATTGCGCTGGAATTCCTCAAAGCCAAAGATGTCCAAGATGCTTATCTCAAGGGCAGGATCTCTGTCAAAACAGACAGGAACATATTTCAGGACTGTAAAGGGAAGGGGGTGGTATAAACTTTGATTGGTGATCTGAAGTCAGCGATTCAAAGCTTAAGTGCAAAATTGCTCTAATATAAAAATCAGTGAACAAAAACAAACAACAACAATACTTAAAAGGCAACGTTCGGTGTAAAGCATTACAAGTAAGTCAGGTTATGTAATCAGATTACTTTTTTTCCAAGTAACTAGTAAAAGTAACGGATTACTTTTACATTTACAACAAAATATCTGTATCAAATATCGATATCTGCAAGTGTTTAAGGATGGAAGACGATGTAAAAAGTCACTGTCTATCCATCTGACTGTCCATCCGTCCGTCCGTCCTGCCCGTCCATCTACCTGTCTATCCATCCGTCCTGTCAGTCTGTCTGTCTGTCTGTCTGTCTGTCTGTCTGTCTGTGTCTGTCTGTCTGTCTGTCTGTCTGTCTGTCCGTCTGTCTGTCTATCCGTCCTGTCCGTCTGTCCGTCTGTCCGTCTGTCCGTCCGTCTGTCTGTCCGTCTGTCTGTCCGTCTGTCCGTCTGTCCGTCTGTCTGTCCGTCTGTCTATCGGTCTATCTGTCCATCCGTCCTGTCCGTCAGTCTGTCTGTCAGTCTATCTATCCGTCCTGTCTGTCTATCCGTCCTGTCCGTCAGTCCGTCTATCTATCCGTCCTGTCTGTCTGTCTGTCTGTCTGTCCGTCTGTCCGTCCGTCCTGTCCGTCAGTCTGTCTGTCTGTCTGTCTATCGGTCTATCTGTCCATCCGTCCTGTCCGTCAGTCTGTCTGTCAGTCTATCTATCCGTCCTGTCCGTCAGTCCGTCTATCTATCCGTCCTGTCTGTCTGTCTGTCTGTCTGTCCGTCTGTCTGTCTGTCTGTCTATCGGTCTATCTGTCTATCCGTCCTGTCCGTCAGTCCGTCTATCTATCCGTCCTGTCTGTCTGTCTGTCTGTCCGTCTGTCCGTCTGTCCGTCCGTCCTGTCCGTCAGTCTATCTGTCTGTCTATCTATCCGTCCTGTCTGTCTGTCTGTCTGTCTGTCCGTCTGTCTGTCTGTCTGTCTATCGGTCTATCTGTCTATCCGTCCTGTCCGTCAGTCCGTCTATCTATCCGTCCTGTCTGTCTGTCTGTCTGTCTGTCTGTCTGTCTGTCTGAGTTACTTTTTCAAAAAAGTAACGCAACTTTTTGTTATTAAAAAACAAACCCAGTCCAAATGAGAAAAGTAACGCAATGCATTGCTTTCCATAAAAAGTAACTAAATAATGCAATTAGTTACTTTTTTTTTTAGGGAGTAACCCAATATTGTAATGCCTGACTTGTAAAAGTAACTTTCCCCAACACTGCTTAAAGGTCACTGACAAGAAAACAAACAAAAAAAAATACATGCAGGTTTTTACATGAAACTAAAGCTTATGTCAAGAAGACAAGACTTCGGAAACAGAAACAAATATGGAATTTAAATTCAAACATTTTCCTTTTTAACTTTATTTTTATCACTTCACCTTGAATTGAAAAGCATTATATTTGTGAATTAAAATATTTTCTCACAGAAAATTACAATGTGTGTCAAAGATCTGCTGTAAATTAAAATAAGCGGTACACTGGTGTGGTCATCACAATGGAAACTATCACGCCTTCAATGACCCATAATAAACATTCACATATGCAAGTCGATGAACATTAGCCTAATCCAAAGCGCTCACTGAACTGCTGACCAGGGCACAGCAGGTCAAGCCTGCTTTGCCCAGTTATTGAGCACACTTCAGAAGAGACCTTCGTTTTCAACGCTAAAACTTTCAGCTTTTGTAAATAGATTACAATGTATTTCTGACTGTGAAAATGAGATCATTCCTTTAGTTCAATCCATATAGTCATTCATACAAAAACACATATACACATACTACTGTTCAAAAGTTTGGGGTTGGTAAGATTTTTTTTTTAATGTTTTTGAAAGAAGTCTCTTATGTTCAAGACTGCATTCGTTGGATAAGAAAGTAAAAAATAGGAATAGTGTAAAATATCATCACAAATAAAAATAACTTTTCTATTTTAATATATTTTAAAGTGTATTTTATTTATTTGACACCAAAATGTTGTTTTTTTTCAGCAGTTTTACTCCTTACTCATGTCACATGATGCTTCAGAAATAATTTTAATACGCTGATTTGGAGTTACAGAAACACGGATGTTGAAAGCAGTTGTGCTGCTTAATTTTCTTGGAAACCGTGATTATTGTTTATGAGTCAATAACGTCATAAATATGTTCAAGGCAGATGAGAATTATTAACTGGCCGTTAAAGGTTTATAATTCACTCGCCACTGAGAAAAAGTAGTTTTGGATTCCGCATAGAGCCACTAGAGAAGCTGTCAATCTTCAATTGTTTCTGCATATTTGTATGTCTTTATAGAAGCAAGTGTGCTTTTTGTGGAGGAATGTGAAATTGTGTGGAATGATGAGTCACTGTGACTTGTCTGTGTGCGAATATGAATACAAACATACTTGGAGTTCCATGGACATTTCAGTTTTAGCCGTGAGATACCTTTCTCATAATGCAACGCCAGTGTAGTGGGTGTGTTCTCTAGCTCATATGCTACTGGCTGTCGCTTACCGTCAGGTGCTCCGAAATCTCGCATTCGTTTTGTAAACTATTCAAAACCTTCACTGTGACCCCTTGTTTTGACTGATGTTAATCACAGAATGTCTCTGAGAAAGACTCTACTAGTCACAGCTGAATGCCTTCTGCGAGCTGTTGAAATGCATAATCTGTACAGATCAATAGCTGGTAAGCATTCTTTCAATAGCATAATCTCCTTTATTCAGGTGTCTGATTTACATGTAGGCACTTTCACACGCACAAAGGACAACATATCCAAAACATACATCTATGCTCACGTGCATGAATCACACACATGCATGAATCTTACCCAGTGTTTTCTTCATGGCCTTGGAGGTAAAAGTTAATGTTATTGACCAAGAAGCTGAAGAGTCGTCCGTACAGAGCTTTGGCCAAGAGGTCTCTGTGATGGTTGGACATTTCAACTGTGTGGCGCCTTGTTATGACATCACCTGAAGCAGAGGACAAATGCAGAGTGGTTAGACAGGCATAATATTAAATTGATCGATATCTGCAAGTGTTTAAGGATGGAAGACGATGTAAAAAGTCACTGTCTATCCATCTGACTGTCCATCCGTCCGTCCGTCCTGCCCGTCCATCTACCTGTCTATCCATCCGTCCTGTCCGTCAGTCTGTCTGTCTGTCTATCTATCCGTCCTGTCCGTCTGTCTGTCTGTCTGTCTGTCTATCCGTCCTGTCCGTCTGTCTGTCTGTCTGTCTATCCGTCCTGTCCGTCTGTCTGTCTGTCTGTCTGTCTATCCGTCCGTCTGTCTGTCTGTCTATCCGTCCGTCTGTCTGTCTGTCTGTCTGTCTGTCTGTCTGTCTGTCTGTCTGTCTGTCTGTCTGTCTGTCTGTCCGTCCTGTTCGTCAGTCTGTCTGTCTATCCGTCCTGTCTGTCTGTCTGTCTGTCTATCTATCCGTCCTGTCTGTCTGTCTGTCTGTCTGTCTGTCTGTCCGTCCTGTCCGTCAGTCTGTCTGTCTATCCGTCCTGTCTGTCTGTCTGTCTGTCTATCTATCCGTCCTGTCTGTCTGTCTGTCTGTCTGTCTGTCTGTCTGTCTGTCTGTCTGTCTGTCTGTCTGTCTGTCTGTCTGTCCGTCTGTCCGTCCTGTCCGTCAGTCTGTCTGTCTCTGTCTGTCTGTCTATCTATCCGTCCTGTCTGTCTGTCTGTCTGTCTGTCTGTCTGTCTGTCTGTCTGTCTGTCTGTCTGTCTGTCTATCCGTCCTGTCCGTCAGTCTGTCTGTCTGTCTATCTATCCGTCCTATCCGTCAGTCTGTCTATCCGTCCTGTCCGTCAGTCTGTCTATCCGTCCTGTCCGTCAGTCTGTCTGTCTGTCTATCCGTCCTGTCCGTCAGTCTGTCTGTCTGTCTATCCGTCCTGTCCGTCAGTCTGTCTGTCTGTCTATCCGTCCTGTCCGTCAGTCTGTCTGTCTATCCATCCTGTCTGTCTATCCACTCTGTCCATCTGTCTGCTTTATTGTCTTATTTGTCTGCAAGTCCATCCATCAGTTCGTTCGTCCGTCCATCCAATACAACTAGCGTTGTATCATTTTATCCATCCATCCATCTCTTTCTGTCTGTCTGTCAATCCAACTGACCGTAATTTATTAGCATTTATTAATCCTAGTTAATGTTAAAACTAACATTTACTAATATATTAATATCAATCAAATTTTGTATTTATATTTTTTTTGTATTTGTTAACATTAGTTGATTGATGCACTGTAAAGTGTGAACATAAACAGCTGGACTTTTAATAACTAACATTAACAAAGATTAATAAGCTATGCATCAAATGTATTGCTAGTTCATGTTAGTTAACACATTATCTAATGTTAACAAATGAGACCTTACTGTAAAGTGTTACCGAATAATTCTTTTATCTAACAAGTTTAACCAGCTTTACCAAAAAGACCATGCTGGTTGATCAACTCAAGTTTTGCTGCCCCACTCTAGACAATCACCAAAGTCCTTTAAGCAGGGTTTGCAGCACATAAAGAAGTAGAGATTGCGGTGGAACACAACAACAACAAAAATCAAAACAGCCAGTGACTGCTCTAAACAACAGGAGAACAGAGCAAAGAGGAAAACAAACAGGAGACAGTGTGTCATGGTTTGACTGATATACAACGCATGTGGGTGGTTGAAAAACAAGTGGCCCATTGTTGGTCATGCTGGCTGAGGGGACACGGCACATGCTAATGTGGAGGACACACAGCGCCTGGGCTCCGACGATGTGACCTTTGATGATGTCAGACACTGAATCATTGCATTCGCTATGCCATTCATGGCCGCCACAGTGCGTCAACTTCCAGATGCACACATTTCCAATGTCTGACCATCAAACAGTGGCCTCTGATTGCTGCATATCATACAAGATTTTATCTGCTGCATATTTTAGACTTCACAAGCGTGGCTTTGTAAGGAGGACATTTCTCTTTACTAGTTTAAGAAATACAATAACTAAAACAACAAATACTTACAAGATTAGTCCACCCATTAATGAAAACTCTCAAAGTTTACGCGCAGCTCCTGACTGCAATCCTGACCGCGCGCTCCTAATCTAATCGCTGAACACATACAGATACATTTCTGGCAGAGGCCTAACATCCTGCATTATTCAGCCTGAGGGTAACGCTCTAGTGATGATTGACTGGTTTTACGTACACACACAACACATACATAGAATGCTATCTTAGTATTGCCTTGATGCAATATTTACTCCCTCCGAATGTTGTTTTAGAATGTTACAAGTTGTGGAGGAATTCCAGGGCAGAAAGAGTCATTTCTCAGAAGTTAAACACAAAATAATGTAAAGGCTATTCACATTAGTATGTTTAAACTTTTATTAATTTGATATTACTTGCCTGATGCAAACCAATACACACATAGCTGAAGCTGATTGGTATTGTCTATGTTTGGAGCGAGGTTTACGTAAGGTAATCCCCCTCTCTCTTAGTCTCATAATAAATGCCTGTCGAAGCCATACGCAAAGTTTTAATATATCCTGCAAACTTAACGAATCCAAAAATGTTTGTTACATAATTCTGAACACATTTTTAATTTATTATTGATTCGGTTTATATAGATGCCTATGTTTTGGGTTATTTTGGTGGGGCAGTGCCCCCACCAAAGAAAGGACACAAAAGCACAATTAAAGTGTTATAACATGGTTTTAGCAAAATTAAAGGGCTAGTTCACCCAAAAATAGAAATTAAAGTGATCCACATGGCTCCAGGGGGTTAATACAGGCCTTCTGAAGCGAAGCACTTTATAAAAAAAAATTAAAAAATCCATATTTATAACTTCTGGTAATGTCCATCTGTGTGTTCATAAGAGAGTCGAGTCCCGGATTATGACGTAGGTTGTAGGCTTGTAGCGTAAACTTAGGTGAGAGACGCCTCTCGCGGTTCAAACAAATAGGGCTTCGCTCTCAAAATTCTCGTTTTAGACTTCTAATTCATGACTGGTGCTTTGTTTTGCTCTATCCTCAGTTCTTCTGAGTTCATCGATACGTCATGCGTCAGGTCAAAGTTCACTCTTCCGCCGGAATCGTCTCGCATACGGAAGCCAGTAATTCTAATTTATTAAAGTTACAAATATAGATATTTTTCTTACAAAAACCCATCGCTTTGCTTCGGAAGTCCTTTCTTAACCCCCTGGAGTCGTATGGATTACTTTTATGATTCATGAGCTTTTATTAGGCTTTAAAATCTCTGTTAGTATTCACTCCCATTATAAAGCTTGCAAGAGCCAGAATATTTTTTAATATAACTCTGATTGTGTTTGGTTGAAAGAAGGAAGCCATAAACGCCTAGGATGGCTTGAAGGTGCGTATCCCATAAATTATGGGATCATTTACATTTTTGGGTGAACTAGCCCTTTAAATGTTATCTGCTGATAATCCTTCCCATCAGATAAATGCAAGCCAAAAACTGGATGAAAACATTCACACTGTTTTTTATGAATTGGACCAACTGAATTATTGAAAAGATCAAGACTAATTGGAATGGGATCAGTACTTAAACAACAAATTACATTAATTAAATCCGGATGTTGGAACAAAACATATTCCCTTTTAATAATGGCTGGGATCAAGATGCCAGATAGGACACTCATGAATGTTTACTTTCGGGAGAAAACTATCCAAAAGTGTCCATGTTGCCTGAATTCACTGTCCATTAAACATATTTTGTACACTTCTACCCTTTTAAGAAAATTGTTTTATTCTGTTGATTCTTTTGAAGAGCTTTTTAACCAGGTAAATCCAAATTTAGTTTTAAGGTTTTTAGGAAAAAGGAAACAAACATTTTATTTTTGCTTTTATTGTTATTATTATTATTATTATTATTAACTAAACCTCTCTCGCCATGAATAAGGCAATAGAAGCTGGCATGGCGTTTAAAAATGTCTGCATTACTTTGATTCTTGATCTTTTCTTCTTTTTTTTTTTAAAGATTTTTATAGGATTTCAGATTTTCAAAAAGCATACAGCATATTAGTGATATGGACTACTTTTATAGTACTTTAATTTTTTTCCCCCTTTAAAAGAGAGGGATGAATGCATGACAAAGAGAAGGAGACAGAGAGAGACAAATCTCGGACAGACACAAGACAATGCCAAGTCTGCTTGTAATTATAGGCAATAGGTCAGTGTGTCCTCGATGGCTGAATTGGGTTAATATCCAGACATCATGTGATTCATACATACTCCACACTTGTTATATAATTTCACAACATGTGCACAGTCTAGACCTCCTCGCAACAGAACTGCCTGTTTATGCGTGTATATTTTGAATGAGGAGGCAGTTATCCAATTGTGTGAAATTGAGCCAAATTGGGCTCACCAGTAACACAATCCAAGGCCAAATTCTTATGGCCACATTCATTGATGGGTTTGTGACTGGGCAAAGGCCAGCACATCTCAATGAGTGGTGTCAGCAGGCCTCCAGGCAATGAGATTCACTCTATGGTGTTATGGTAAACAAGTTCCCTTTAAATGATTGTTTAGTTCATGTGTTGATTGATGCCGGTATGTGGAAACTGAAGGTTGTACCTTTGAAACACTGCACATCAGACGTGAGGGCAGAGCCTAGATCATCAGAGCTCACCTGCAACATCCCAGCCACTACAGAGAGAAAAAAAAAAAAAAAAATGCATCAGAATGATTACAAATGGTTACATAACTAGATCCTGATTCGATGAGCCACATTTGAAATCTTTATAAAATAAAAAAAAATAAAATAAAAATAAAAGTTAATATAAACTAAAATAATAAAAATATAAAATAAAACTATATATATATATAGGGAGTGCAGAATTATTAGGCAAATGAGTATTTTGACCACATCATCCTCGTTATGCATGTTGTCTTACTCCAAGCTGTATAGGCTGGAAAGCCTACTACCAATGAAGCATATTAGGTGATGTGCATCTCTGTAATGAGAAGGGGTGTGGTCTAATGACATCAACACCCTATATCAGGTGTGCATAATTATTAGGCAACTTCCTTTCCTTTGGCAAAATGGGTCAAAAGAAGGACTTGACAGGCTCAGAAAAGTCAAAAATAGTGAGATATATTGCAGAGGGATGCAGAAGTCTTAAAATAGCCAAGCTTCTGAAGCGTGATCATCGAACAATCAAGCGTTTCATTCAAAATAGTCAACAGGGTCGCAAGAAGCGTGTGGAAAAACCAAGGCGCAAAATAACTGCCCGTGAACTGAGAAAAGTCAAGCGTGCGGCTGCCAAGATGCCACTTGCCACCAGTTTGGCCATATTTCAGAGCTGCAACATCACTGGAGTGCCCAAAAGCACAAGGTGAGCAATACTCAGAGACATGGCCAAGGTAAGAAAGGCAGAAAGTCGACCACCACTGAACAAGACACACAAGCTGAAACGTCAAGACTGGGCCAAGAAATATCTCAAGACTGATTTTTCTAAGGTTTTATGGACTGATGAAATGAGAGTGAGTCTTGATGGGCCAGATGGATGGGCCCGTGGCTGGATTGGTAAAGGGCAGAGAGCTCCAGTCCGACTCAGACGCCAGCAAGGTGGAGGTACTGGTTTGGGCTGGTACCATCAAAGATGAGCTTGTGGGGCCTTTTCGGGTTGAGGATGGAGTCAAGCTCAACTCCCAGTCCTACTGCCAGTTTCTGGAAGACACCTTCTTCAAGCAGTGGTACAGGAAGAAGTCTACATCCTTCAAGAAAAACATGATTTTCATGCAGGACAATGCTCCATCACACGCGTCCAAGTACTCCACAGCGTGGCTGGCAAGAAAGGGTATAAAAGAAGAAAATCTAATGATATGGCCTCCTTGTTCACCTGATCTGAACCCCATTGAGAACCTGTGGTCCATCATCAAATGTGCGATTTACAAGGAGGGAAAACAGTACACCTCTCTGAACAGTGTCTGGGAGGCTGTGGTTGATGGTGAACAGATCAAAACACTGACAGAATCCATGGATGGCAGGCTTTTGAGTGTCCTTGCAAAGAAAGGTGGCTATATTGGTCACTGATTTGTTTTTGTTTGGTTTTTGAATGTCAGAAATGTATATTTGTGAATGTTGAGATGTTATATTGGTTTCACTGGTAAAAATAAATAATTGAAATGGGTATAAATTTGTTTTTTGTTAAGGTGCCTAATAATTATGCACAGTAATAGTCACCTGCACACACAGATATCCCCCTAAAATAGCTAAAACTAAAAACTAAAAATTCCAAAAATATTCAGCTTTGATATTAATGAGTTTTTTGTGTTCATTGAGAACATGGTTGTTGTTCAATAATAAAATTAATCCTCAAAAATACAACTTGCCTAATAATTCTGCACTCCCTGTGTATATATCCCATCATATATAGAAAAAAGATAAAAATAAAAGAAAGGTAAAAGGAGCACCACGATGCCTGGTCTGCCATTTTTGGAAGAGTGTCGTTAAAAAATTAATAAATAAATATACATTTGCAATCTGAATTATGTACTTAATCCACCAGAAACTTAGTGTTGATTGCAGCCAGCTATTTCCATAAGCTTGTGATTAATGCCTTAGTGATTTCTTGCCTCTTATTTTAATTAAATAATATTAATATATAATTATTACGACACATATTTTTTTATTGTTTATAATTATTACACGACCTTTCAAAACTTTGGGGTCAGTCATTTGTAAAATGTAAATCACAGTTTCCACAAAACCAAAGCATACCAACTATTTTCAATACAGATAGTAATAAGAAATGATTATTGAGCTGCATATATTAAATGATTTCTGAAGGATCAT
The DNA here is from genome assembly GCA_037194245.1 of Opsariichthys bidens. NCBI lineage: Eukaryota > Metazoa > Chordata > Actinopteri > Cypriniformes > Xenocyprididae > Opsariichthys > Opsariichthys bidens. The sequence continues at coordinate 29,147,183 of CM074281.1, read as the reverse complement.
GTGACACAGGAGCAATGATGCTGGAAATTCAGTTTTGCCGTTACAGGATTTTAAATCGTAATAATATTTCACAACATTAATGTTCTTACTGCATTTTTCATCAAATAAATGCCGCTTCGGTGGGCATGACCGACTTCTCTCCAAAACTTTTGAATGGTAGCCTACTGTACATTGATTCTAACAGATAATAACAAACGCAAAGTTGTTATGAACTTGTACGATTAATTAACTTAACTGTACATGATAGTATAGTGAATTATTATAGAACTCATGATGCAAACGGCACATTTACTATTTAACAATGGCTTTGAATGTGGCTCATCCAATCAGATTAAAGAGTCAACACGCTATAAAGCATTCACAGTCCTGTTTTCTACTATGAATCCAAGCTTCCCATTACGTGCTTATAAATTACAAGGTGCCAAATACAAACAATAATGTGCATGACTGTGTTTGTGTGGAGTGTATCTATTAGTGTATAATGTGACATGTTTACATGCCCGTTTTGAACTATGATCTGACATATCCACAATGGTGGAAACCTCATAGGGATGGAAATGTATCCGTTTGTATTTGAACGTGCTGACGTCACTTGTTTACCCAGGCTCAGTATTATGTGTGTCATTATGTAACACGAAGGAGACCGAGTGGCCGTTCTGTTCCGCCGCGCTGCTCTGCAGGGCTTAAGGAAACAGGTGACCCTGTTGTGCATGTGTGTGTCTGGAAAGGAGCGATTAGCTCAAAATTGTAGGACAGAGTGTGTATGTGCTGGAGGGAGCCGTGCATTAATAGAGTGGCAGAGAGAGTTTTCCATTGTGTGGTGAGAGATTCCGCTATTAGGCCACGGTAGAACTGATGTAAACAACCCAGGATGGTGTGTGACACAGTTCTTTCTGCATAGTCACCCGCCCACTTCCCCAGTGGAGGAGATCGGCCCCTGCTGGCCTCATCGCGCAGCTGCATGACTGACCTCTGTCGAGCAGCTGCAAGTCGGACACAAACGCAGTGTCAGCGTCTGTCAGGGCGGTGAAGCGCAGATCTCCCAAATGCAGCAGCGCAGAGAGGACCACAAACAAGTTCTCCACCTCCTGAAAGAGAAACAAACAAAGTGCTGAGAGCCAGACTGGATGGAGGGCAGAGGACAGGCCTCTGGAGAAGCAGCTCAGTGCAGGGTCCAAAATTACTGGGTTAAACTCAATTGTATTCATTCAAGTTAAGATAGAATAATTTGCTATGCTTTGTTGAACCACTTTCTGACAACACTGATTGAGATATATATATATATATATTTATTTATTTTTTTATTTTTTTAAATTCACCCCATTACTAGTATGGGCAGAAAAAAATGATAAAAATTATCCAACATTATGCAATAATTTTCAATGATTCTGATCAGTGTTTGATACAGAATTTTATATTTTTATTATGCTACTTTACTTAAACTGAAACTTTAAGTTAAATGAAAATAGAATTTTCTTATATGCTTTTTTTTTTATATTTCAACTTATATTTGTTATATCTGTTTTTTTTTTTTCAGTTTTAGTAATCTTAGTGCTTCATATTTGTTTTATTTATGTTAGTTGCCGAGACAACATTTATCATTTTCATTTAAACTAAAGTTTTTCCATCTAATATTTTTATTTTATTTCATAATTATTTCAAATTAACAAACATGATTTTAATAGTTTAAGTCAACAATAATAAAAATTAGATGAGTTAAATTAAATTGTATTAAAAAACTATTAAACTACAAAAAAAAAAAATCAAAGTAATCTTTTTTCCATTAATTACTTTTGTTATTCAAAAACATATTTTTTTATAAATATTATAGAAATTACTCTTATATATATTTAAAATATATATATAAACTATATATAATATTTATATAAACTATAATATATATAAACTATATATAAAATATTTTATTTTATTTTTTTTAAAGTTAATAAAATGCATAATAATAATAAAAGGTTTGAAAAGAAGCAATGCGGTCATATTTAAAGCATAAATACTCTATGAAATATCTTGGCCAATATGCATACCCTTTGAATATTGTTTTGGACATTGGAGGGGGGCTAAAAAGTCAAAAAGCTAGAGAACTGGTCTATGTATAAAAGAAAAAGATGGCGAGGTTATATAGACAGTGAGTTTGAAAGAAGATGTATCCAACAGCCTGACAGACTGTGTTAATGTGCGTGAGGGTCATTGAGGGTCGTGCTGCACTGATGGGATGAGAGAACAATCCCTCTTTAATGAAGCTGATTTACAGGTTCCTGGTAGGATTAGAACACAGTGTCTGGCTGGAAGTCAGGTGTGTGTGTGTGTGTGTGCGAGAACGCATGACTCAGAACACAGCGTAACTGACATTACACCCTACACTGCAACAAAATGTCCATGTCTTTCCATAAAGGTGCGCACACACAAATATATGGCATACACTGTACAGTATGCCATACGCTAATGTTCCATTCTGAACATACCATTCTAGCAAACTATAACATAACACACAGGTTGACAGGTTAGTGTGGCCTCAGGCTGAATGCCAGTCTGAGTTGTGTGTTTTTATAGTCTGCAGACATACTGTAATGAGTTATAATGCGCAAACCTACATAAATCAGAACAACACGTCTGAAGTGGCTGCCAAAGCCAAAGGCATACCATCATTCTCCGTCTCTGTATATGTGAGTCACCTAAAACCAGAACCACTTTGTCTACGGAGGCTATAAAGTAATGTCTGGATGGAGGCAGAGCAATCAATGCATACAGAAATATAGTATAAATGAAACTTTGCCGATTTTTAGCCCGCTTTGTGTTGTTACAATGTCTGTAGCATATGTCAGTGAACAATGCTTACACGTTCTCTGTGTGACCTGGACCGAGAACAGTACGTGAGCAGAGTAAGTCCGAATTCATGGTATTCATAAAACAGTACCGACGAAATTCTGAAGTGCTCAATCAGTGGACAATTTATTATCCCATGAGGCCACGGGAGAGGAAGTGAAGTGACACAAATGGTCACATGACAATGACAACATGGCGAATGAATATCATTCATACCACACATATTCATATAGAACAACGGTGGCGAAGTAAGTTCAAACCAAATGTAGCACCTACTATATAGTAAGGGATTTCTGACGCAGCAACTGTGTTGTTGAAATCTTTACTACAAACACGGAGCTTTTTCAAGTTTTCCATTGTGGCTTTCCCTCCATATGTATGAATCTTTGCTGCCTTTAGCTATTGCCTAAAACATGCTGGATCCTTCACTGGAGTGGAACCTGAAAGTAACTCACTTCCATTAACAATTACTCTTGGATTATATATATATAGAAAATCAAAGAGTAATCATAATCTATAATATATATATATATGTGTGTGTGTGTATGTATATATGTGTGTGTGTATATATATAGATATGTATATATATATACACACACACACACACACACACACACACACACACACACACACACACACACACACACACACCACTAGTCAGGAAGCAACAATCCAATTCAAGGATTATTTTTAGTACTTGCAATGCATATAAATATAATTAAAAGTTTAACTAATTTATTTTTTTAATTATTTAAAATGCATTTATGTATTCATTTATTTCCAGGTTTAAATTCAACATTGAATCCTAGATTTCTTTTTGTGTTTCAGATTTTTGGACTTTCATTGTATTTCTCTCTTACACACACTTGAACTAAATAAAAACATCACATGCATATGTAGTTATTTTGCATCTTTGCACGTGTGCGGGAGGATAAATGTGTTCTTGAACACGCGTGTACCTGTCTGTTGAAGCCGAGCGCTCGCAGAGCCTGTTTAAGGGCCGAGAGCTTCTCTCTGCTCTGAGGACAGGCGGTAGCTACTGCGGTTTCACCTGGAGCCGCTGTGCTCAGACACCTGCACAAAAAAAAAAAAAAAAAAAAAAGACTGATTAGGCTGATTTAAGATTCGTAATGATTTAGGCTATGTTGGCAGTGTGGGACTTTAAGAGTGTTAAAGTAAGTTTGAGATGTTCAAACTGTCACGGACATACTTACAAATGCAAGTCAAAAAAAGGTGAACGTTCAATTTTTAATGATAACCTCCCATTTACCCCATGCAAGATTTTCTGAGGACATATGGAGTCACAGAGAGTTCAGGGTAAATCACCCCAGTACAAAAAAAAGAAGCCTTTTTTTTTTCTTACCATTTACGATTTTCAACTGCATAGTCATGAAAATCCATCAAATTGACCTGAATAATGCATTCAAATTCATATTATGATTTCGTCCATGGTTCTATACACGGTTTGAGCAGCAAGATTGTTTTAACTCTATTTCTTACATTTTGGCAGAATGTTTATTGTAAGTTTTAAATATAAAAAAATACTAATATTAATTATACCTTGATCATTCATGTCAATTCATAGTGCATTATAATTAATGACCTTATTATAATGTAAGAGGCAATTTAAAAATGTTAAAATGTAAATGTTGAAATTAACAATGAACACTTTCATTAACCTTTAAATGTTACAAATGGACTCTTATTGTACAGCGTTTCCATTTCATATAAATCCAAACAAACAATCACGCTTAAAATGTCCATCTTTACACACAAAGGCATATTACAGAGAACACTTGATAATTATCTAATCAAAATATGTGTTAAAATGCGAATAAAAAAAGAACTGAATCGAATACATTTCTGATTTATGTTTCTGTCGGCTGCAGAATTAGAATACAATTTAAAATGCATCTTCGCTGGATAACGAATGCATAAAATCGAACAAATGGATATAAACTAATGAAAATAGAGGGTAACAATCGTGACATTAAACAGTTGGTGTTTTTGTGACATTGTTTTAATCGCTTACAGTAACGTTACTACTAATGTAAGCATCCTCTCAAAAATACTGCGGTTTTCCACTAATGCAGCGTCTAGTCAACAAACTAATACTTTAGAGATATGAAAACACATACTGTTGTTTACTGTATAGCATACCGCTTTATTGTCCGTTTTAAATCCGTTTTTGAAGTGTCCGGTTCTGTGAAGCGCGCAGCCTCACGTCACGTGTCAAAACAAACTCCACGAGGCGTCAGTGATAGTTTTTATTTGGCCTCTAGAGGTCGCTCTCGTACCGCACTCTTCTCAGCCGCTCCAGCAACGGACACAACCCGGAAAATGAGATCAAGCGCGGTTGTGCGAACACTTGTTTGCACATACTTGCTCGCAGTCTGTGTTCTTCCTTTTTTATTTTGTAGTAAGTAACGAAAATGCTTTGGGGAAATGTATCGGAGTGAAAGTAAACATTTTATGTAGGAAATGTAGTGGAGTAAAAGTAAAAGTTGACAGAAATATAAATACTCAAGTACAGATTTTCCCAAAAAATACTCAAGTACTGTAACAAAGTATTATTACTTTGCCACATTACACCTCTGATAAATTGTGGGAGCGCTTATTTCACCACAGGTTAAGTTTTTGAAAGGCAGGTCTTGGAAAAAAGGTGTTTCTCACAAAACAGCATGACAAAGTGCATATCTACATTGTGTGTGTTACCTGTGTGCTAAGACATTGTTTAGATATAGATTGCTCTTCTCCTCTGCTGAAAGCCCCTCAGCCATCAGGTAGAAGATGTTGAAGTTCTGCTGACGTGGTGGCATGCTGATGACCCTCGACTTCTCCAGCATGTAAGTGTACAGACGGCCTAAAATCCCAAACAGTGAGAGAAGAGTAGATCGATGATCTTTGTAAATATTAGTAGAGCAATTGCACCCTCTATAGGTGAAGGATCAGAAATCCTCTGCTGAGAGCAAACACAATGCATTTAAGTGTGGAGTGAGGTATTCAAGCAGCAGTATGAATAAAGTGAAAACAGGAGTAGAATAACTACCTCGGAGTAGAGTCTTTCTCTTCTCACAGTACTGCAGTGAGATCAGCTTGATGAAACGGCTTGCTGAGGAGTTCATCGGAGTCTTAGCATGGCCAAAAGCTTCCAGGATCACATTCACCTGCAAACAATGACACGAGAATTGAGAGGTGATTACTAAAATGCGATCAGTGGCCTAGTGGAGGGGGAAGCACTGCGGGGGGGGGCTCCACAAAATTATTTCATTAAGTACTCACCCTCATTTAGTTCTAAACCCTTAAGACTTTTGCAC
>CM074281.1:29131025-29136025 GCA_037194245.1 Opsariichthys bidens | reverse complement strand
TCCCTGGTTCTGTAGTCACTAGAGCATGGCAGCAGCGATCTGCCCTCACCTGCGGGACGAGTGTGCATGTGTGTGTGTGTGTGTCGGTGTGATGGATAGCCCATGCAGAGAGGGCATTAAAGGAGCTGTCAGATCCTCTCTGCCTCAGCGAAACCCAGGAGAGAAGCATCAGAATGTGAAACAGGATTTAATTGCAATCAGAGATGACCGGAGTGCAAAGCAGGACACAGTGCGGGCTACGACACCGCCACTTCATCCATTAATCTCCCTGAGAGCTTTTAACAGGTTTGGATTTACACCGTCCCGGCACATTTGTCTCCGTGACAGCGTTTAGCGAGAGCCTCTCGGGCGATGTAGGAGTTGGTATACCCAACATGAGAGAAGGCATTTCTAATGCAACCTCATTTGATGCTCTTTGCCAACGCGGGATCACTTACTGAGCCGTGGACCACTATTACAAAACACAAGCTGGTGCATAAATGGCAAAAGGAAGAAAAAAGTCCGGCGGAATGGATTTAGAAGCATCTGGCCACACATCTGGACTTATTTATTGGGTTCCCAAACTTTTTGAACGATACATTTCAATTGTTTTTTTTTGTTGTTGTTGTTGTTGTTTTTCTCAGTCATTTGTGAATTATCTATATTAACAGAAACTTTTTGAACAAATTAAAATGAGTGCAGGGTTACGTTGTGCTGTTGCTGACCGTCACAGCTATAAACTGAAGAAATTCCTGGAAAGACTGCGTTTTGAGCACCAGCAAATCTAAAAACAATGTCCATATATGACGCCATATTATATTTTACACCAAAGACTGACAAGAGAAAATGAGCATGGCTTGCAGCACCTATGTTAAAATACACCCCATAAAAGGTAAAGGTGAGCTCTTGTCTTTTTGAAGACCCTCTGAACCTCACCGGATTGGGAGCGGTGTAGGATATCAGCGCTCATCTGTTTTCAACGTAGCTAACTTCGGGCAGCTACACACTCATTAAACGCATTGCAATGCTGTAAAGTGGTGGTACAATGGAGCCATGTGATTTTTTTACCACATTTTCATAGGTTTAACATTATATTATCAGCTCGGAAAATACACTAGAAACATTTTAGACCAGAAATGTAAAAGTCAGGCGAGATTTTGGCCTCTTAAAAGGCCACATATTAAGCTCTGGGTAGATTAGATGGCAAGCAAACAAATTCAACATGTTGGATGCAGGAGAAATGGGCAGGAATGAAAATCTGAGTGAATTGACAAAGGCCAAATTGTTATGGCAAGGCGACTGGCTCTGAGTTTTTCTGAAATGGCAAGGCTTGTGGCTTGCTCCCGGTCAGCAGTGGTGAGAATTTACAAACAAAACACAAACTGGGGACAGGATGTTGAAAGCCAACAGAAGGTCTACTGTGGAACAAGTTGCAAAATATTAACGATGCTTATGAGAGGAATGTGTCGCAGCATTGCACACTGCTGTGGATTTCAGTCCAATTGAGCATCTGTGGGATGTGCTGGACCAACAAGTTCAATCCATGCCAGTTTTGGTGCCAGATAACACAGGACACAGGTTTTGGAGTGGCGGGTCGGGTATAATGATGACATTTGATGGTTGCATGAACAGACTCTGGAATAGTATGCAAACACACATTGACCGACAGGGAATTCGGGCCGAATGCAATGATTGAACGAACATTTTATGGTCCTTTGCCTTCCACAGATGATATACATTTATAAAAATACATTCAAACAGCTTAGCATAGCGATTGCTATCATGATATGAGGAGACTTTCAACCAGCATAACAACAACAAAAAAAAATTAAATCTGTAGAGAATCACATATTGCACCTTTAAGCACAACAGTTTGAGGTCATGCATTTTTTCAGTCTTTGTTATTGGAGCGTAATTTTGCATCCACTTCAAGTGGAAATCGCCACCATCCTACTGAAGTAAGGCTCTTTTTTACTTAGTATAGGTGTTTGAGAAAGAAAAGAAAAGAAAACTACACAAATACAGATATAGTTATTACTGGATCAATAAAAAAGACTGATTGTGATTGTGCAATTACGACATTAAAAGGTGAAGAATGAATGACAAGTGTGGCAGTGGGCGGCACCTGATGATGAAACACTGTGGGCGTCGCTCCTGCAGCATCATGTGATAAGCGCGCTCAGCTGAAGAGAAGATATGAGGCGGGAGAGAGGAACAAAGACGACCACTGGAGCTCAGATACAACTGACTGACCTGATGGAGAAAGAGAGAGATAGAGAGAGAGAGAGAGAGAGAGAGAGAGAGAGAGAGAGAGAGAGAGAGGGAGAGATTACACATTTACATAACTTTGCTAATTTCCCATGACCAGTGCTTGTTTGTATTGATATTCTTCAAACACTCTGGTAAGGATTAGTTCTAAACCTCTAAGCATTAAACTCCTGAAGTTAATTAAGCCTGAGGTGCTTAACATAAAGACTCTTTAAACACTCTTTAGACATTTAAAACTTTATTTTGTAGACAATTTCAGGTCTTACATCGTTTTCTTCATCCTGGATTGTGATTGGTCTTGTCTTGCATTTATTTAAACATTTATAGCCACTTTTACACTGCACAGAAACTTGATACTTTGGTCCAGGCAATTGAAGATTCTGAGCATCATGACAGCTAAACGGCTTTGATGTGAATTTCATTTACACACACACAAACACACAACTTTAACTGCGTTCTTTTGGTGCCATGCAAACATGAATCTCTTGCAGAAAATGCTAATCTAATCATTCAGGCAGAACACTTGCTGGCTAAAATTGAAATAACTAGGTGTGGAGGTTGTGACTTGAGTAATAAGTGAGATGCCATATTATTTAGATCTGCATATAAAACGTATCACAGTGAGGATACAAAGGATGCAACACTGCAAATTCATTGTCTGGGTATATTTCTAAATGTTAAAAACATACGTGTGTGTGTGTGTGTGTACTTGTCCCCACAATGCAAGTAAAACCAGTAAATCTTGACATTGTTGGTCCCCACAAGGAAACAAGCTTCTAAATCATACAGAATTATCTCTTTTTTAAAATCTAAAATAGCAGAACATTTTCTGTGATGGGTAGGTTTAGGGGTAGAGTTAGTGTAGGGGGACAGAATGTACAGTTTGTACAGTATAAAAACCATTACGCCTATGGAAAGTCCCCACAAAACACAAAAATACAACGTGTGTGTGTGTTTGTTGTGTGCACGTTTTTGTGACATACCAGGACACAAATGTGTATAATGACATGGGTATGACACTGGTATTACAACTTAAACGTGAAATATGAGGACATTTCATATGTCCCCACTTTTCAAACAGCTTTAAAAACATACTAAACAATGTTTAATTAAAAATGTAAAAATGCAGAATGTTTTCTGTGAGGGTTAAGTTTAGGGGTGGGGGGGGGGCAGAATGTACAGTTTGTACAGTATAAAAACCATTACGCCTATGGAATGTCCTCACTTTGATAGCAAAACGAACGTGTGTGTGTGTGTGTAGTAAGCTAATTTTTAGGGAAAAGGCTAATGCTGTGATCTCATTACCCTTTACCACTGAGACTCAACACACATATACTGTACACACAAGGACACAGGAAGGACAGGGAAAAAGCTAGGACGTCGCAGACTGTGTATGAATCATGGAAATTGTAGCCTTAACGGGCAGTATACTGAGGTCCACAATTGGCCAAATGTATGAACAACATCTATATGTGCAGAGGGTCTTTATCATTGTCAGCGTTTGTGTTGTCCATTACAGTGAAATTCCTTCGTCTGATTTAAGAAAGCAGCACAGATGAACATTTAGTGAAATGCTTATGATATCCCACAATCCTGTGCATGGAAAAAAATGAAACAAAAACACAAAATCAAAACAACACAAAATAACAAAAAATAATAATAATAATAATAACAATAATGAAAAAAAATCAACAAAAAATAAACATTTAAAAAAGAAACAAACAACAAAAACAAAATAAATCAAAGGCATAAAAAGCAAAACAAAAAGCAACACCAAATACAAGACAAAAACACCAAAACAAAACACCAAAATAAAACAAAAACATTTAAAAGAAACTTACTACTGTTAGTTCAAAGCTAGTTAAAACATAATAATAATAATAATTATAATATATAAATATAATATAAATTTTAGTTTAGTCACTATAGTTTGGATTTTAGACCAAAGTGATTGGAAATTATTAGGGATTTAATCTAACAGAGTTTGGAGGAGGCGGCGTACTGAAGGACATAGATTGATATACAGACCCTAGATTAAAGTATTTGATAAAGTGGGTCAGGTGATGTAACCTGAGCATGATGGTGGTCTGAGGCCATCACAGATGATGCTACATATGTCCTTTTCTCTCAATGCGTCATTCTGCCTCTAAGCCCCAATCTGAAAACACACTGGAGAAATCATGCCTGAAATGAATCTCTGATGCAGGGGGCCAACAGGGGACGGACGGCCCAGTGGACCCAGTGCATATCATTTATAAAGTGCGTGCGTGTGTGTGTGTGTGTTCTATCTACTCCTCTCATCCCCTTCACGTGCCAATAAAGCATTACGGCGGACAGATGGTCATCTTGTCATCTTTTATTTTCTTAGCGGAGGGTGGCACATGCTGTGTATCCCTGATAAGTATGCTCTCGTCAACTCTGCCTTTCGGTGGACAGTCGGGGCTGGACGGATGCTGAACTTGAGAACCTCTAACAACGTAGAGGAAGATACAGAAATAAATAGAGGAAAGAGAGGAGATCTGATGGGCACAGGAAGTGGGTGCTGTATGTTGAGTAGGCTATCACTGTCAGGAAGGCCATGAATAATTTATCAGGTGATCAAGTCCTGTTTGAACTTGATGTGCTGTGGTGCGCTTACAAAATGTGAACTAGAGAACAAATCAAAAAGGCCAGATGTACAGACATACACTAATTCATACTGCTGATGAAGCAAACATTTAAAAAAAAAAAAAAACACTTGTCTGTACTTACAA